>JAYMTF010000093.1:0-54984 GCA_036897485.1 Pelargonium nanum
CAGCTTATTTTTTATGGCTCATAAGCATGAGCTTATAAGCACTTTTAAATTTACCAGGTAACTCGAAAAAAAGAGCTGTTTTAGTACTCATAAGCCTGTTTGACCAGCTTATAAGCTTAGACAAACACTCTCTAAATTGACATGTCACAAAAAGGTAAAATGTAAAATCGAAATATAAAGAGAATCTTTTTAATAGGATTTACAATTACGAAAAAATGAAAAATAAAGGTAAAAACGAAATGATAATATATATATATATCATATGAATAATGTTATATATAATAATATGGAAAAGGGTCAAGTTGGGTTGTAGTTATCCAAACTTGATGAATAAACGACAACCTTCGAGACATGGAGATGACCGATTGACTGTGATTTTTGTTACTATATAAAAATAGCATAATTTGATTGTCAATATCATATGATCATTTTTATGAAAAAATAACATATATTAAATGTAGAGAAACTAATAATTATGGTTTATGTGTACGGACATGACAATTTTATAAGTGAAATCATGGGTGTAATGAGGTGGAAAGTTCCTACCCCCAATCCATGCCATGCAACAACAACCACCTTATATAGTATATAAAAAATGGTAGCCCAATTGCACTTTTATACCATACAAAACTATAAGATTTTGTGTTCTTTTGAAGATTATGATAATTAATTAATTAAGAAATAAACCAATGTTTATTTTATTGGCCACTATGACACTTTTTTCTTGCCAATTGCCATGTCAAGGGGCAACAAGTTTAATTAATAGGAGTATTTGGATATGGTTTTATTAGCTTTAGAATCTTTTGGTATCGGCCAATGGTTTTAACCAAATTAATAATCTTTTTTTTAGGGACCAAATTAATAATCTTAATGTACTCTCAAACAATATTATTTGGTGCGTAACTACTCATTATTCATATTGGAACCACATGAGTGCAATGTTACATTCGTTTACCTTTTGGGATGTCAAAGAGTACACAAACGAATCTCCGAGTATGTTCATACACCGATGAGCTTCATAGCAATATTTTCAACAATCGCAGTGAACAAATAATTAAGGGATAATTAAAAGAGAAAAAAAAGTTTTAATTTTTTTTACCTTTTTTTAATGTAAATTAAAAGTATCCCCGAATGCAAATTAGTATTTTTTACCTTTTTGTTTTTTTAAACGTAAAAAAATTGACTATTTGGTAAACTACTAAAATAATACTAATTTGCATTCGGGGATACTTCTAAAAGAAGCACAAGAGCTTGTGACAAATGGAGAAATAAATGTGGCACTTAATCATTGCGCCACCACCTTCATTCAAGGGGTCTGAAATCGTCACAAGGTTAGAATAACGCACCTCCGAGGAGTTCGAAAATGTGTCGGGAAGGATCCACTGACATCTACTTAGAAACAACTCACCAAAGAGATGTGACCTTGAATAGACAAGTCGCGCCCTCGTGATATACTCGATCCATCTCGCCCTACCTCCGCCTCCACACAAAGCTTTCCAACCTAGCTTTGTGACATGGAAGTGGCGGCCACGTGACATCACCATCCCGCCATGCCCAACCTTGACCTCCAAGCAAAGTATGGAGTGTGACATGAAAAGTAAATGCCTTCTATCCAAACTGCATCTGGTGACATCTTCGGCTTACCTTGCTCAACATTAATCTTTAAGCAGAGTTCCCTAAGTGAAGTATCTCGGGCTTGTGAGCCAAGACCTGACCATGAGACACGAAGAAAATAACTTAATTGCATTTATTCTTCAAGGTCGCGTTAACAAAAGCCATGAAGAAAATGGTTGGAGGGTTAATTATGATAGTTGAAAAGTTTAATTGACCCAAACTTATTTAAATGACCCCATCAATTGTTCAAGAAACAATTTAATAGACTTAAAAGTTTGAACTTGATGATTCAGAGAACATTTTAGTGTAGGGAGCTAGGCCCAAAACAGTTATAGGCCTAGACGCTGATTGAGCTATCGTGGTAGACTCCATTAGTTGGGAGAGGCTGCTCAAATTAGCCCATCAAATTCAATAAAAGCCCATTTATGCTAAACCTACCATTTTGATGATCCATCTGTTTTGTAAACTGTTGATCACGAGCAGTTGACCATTAGGTGGAGAGACAATACACTATCGTTTCAAAATTATCACTACTTTAAAGAAATTCCTAAAAAGTGACTTATTTTTTTGCTCATTAACAACAATATGCATGGGTATATTAGTTATAACTCAGAACTATATAGATAGTAAGGACAATTCATATTCACGCTTTGTTAAGAATTTGATAAAATTATATATGTTAAATGAGTAATGATAATATGATTCTTATACTGAAATCAGTCTCACTTGTATAAATGAAACAAATTTATAAAATGATGAAATTTTCCACCATAATTATGAAATGATTGACAACAAATTTGAATCCAAACCTATTCATTTGCAACGATAATGAGATTTACAATGTTTAATGTGAAGTTTCCACCTAAAGCAGTGAATAGTAATGTCGAAAAAATATAATCTCTATAACGATGAAATATAAAACCTCCATTTGCAGTAATTAAAGATTGAGAAAATATAATCTCTATAAGGATGAAAATATAAAACCTCCATTTGTAGTAATTAAAGATTGAGTAGTGTTTAAAGTTCAAATTTTTGTAAGTACCTTGATTAAACATGTTGGATAAGCTTAAAATCCACCATTGCACATTTATAAATTTGAAAAGCAGCACTTTTAAATTGATATACTCACACTTCGATAAAATTGAAAATTGGGGTGAAATATTCTCCATTGATACCATACATGGGCAAAAGACTCCCATGGATAGTAATTAAAAAATATTATAAACAAAATCATGTTTTTGATTCAGAAATTAACGTAAAAAACAACGTACTCATAACAAAAGTATTTGTAAAATCACAAACATTAACATATACACGAAGAACTGTTGGCTCTAATGCATTTCAAAAACACATCTGAACTTAATAAGTTATTATTACAGTAATTATTCGAAATAAAGAGTCGGACCCACACCCTACAGTCAAAAGAATCCACGTGGGCATGTAGCCGTTGAAAGTGTGCATTAATTAATCAAATCATTAGGTTCTTTGACCAAAATGCCCATCCCATTTCAAATCCAACTAGCGCGATGCTATTGTAAACTGTGCCAGCATATTTCAAATATTGATCGCCGATCAAATCACAGCCGTCCATTTCCATCTTCAAATCAAGAAGCAGAACCCAAAATTCAAATTCTCAAAAACAGAACCTGCCTAAAATAGACCAGAGAGAGAACCGAACTGAGTCATGTGTTTGAACTCAGAACCAGAGAGTTACTGAAACTGAAGAAGAAGAAGAAGAAGACAATGATGGTAATGTGTAGCTGAATAATCAGATCAAGATCCAGCTCAAAAGCTACACATTTCTTTTCATGATTCTTGCAAAAAAGTTTAAAGAAGAGCCAGCCGAAATCAACTTGCCATTTCGGGGTTTCGTCGTCTAGGGATCTTCTTCATCAGTTCCTCTTCCAGGTATGGTTCTCTTATGTGTTCTCTCATCCGTACAGCTTGTAATTTCCGTTTCTTAGCTTTTTTTTTGTTCGTTTCTTTGATTGTGTAGTAAAATGTTGAGAGATTTCAAATTCCTGCGCCGGAATTCGGTAAAGAGTGATGAAATTGAGAATGTTCCTGTGAACCCTAGAGATATACCTTTGATTCAGCCCGGCACCGAGCCGCCTAGGGCGCCGTTGAACGCTATACAGGAGCCTAGACCAGAAGAGGAAGTGAGTGGTCGGAGTAGGGTTGAGGGGACTCCTGCCAAGCCCAAGAGAAAAGCTGCAGATCCAGCATTGCCGCTTCGCACACCGGAGAAACATGGGGCTGCGTATTCTGCTAAGAAACGCTTCGGGTGGGCTCAGAAGAGCGAGGCCAGCTCGGCTTTGGCTGAAGGGCGTGATGATGGGAGGGCTGGTTATGGAAATGGGGGTTATATGAACATGACTCCCCGGTCGACCAGGACATTGGGGAGAGCTACTTCTGGTTATTCTGAGAGCAATTCCACTCAAAGCACGCCCACGAAGAGTGTTAACAAGGTCCTGAATTTGGGGGTTCGGAGTAAAGTTGTTGATGGGAATGGAGGAACGAGGGGAGGGAACTTTGCTGCATTGTATAAAGGGATTCCAATTTCTACGGGTTCGGTTACAGCTGTCAACACGGTTGAAGTGCCTCATTTCGATCTCAAAGAAGATTCATCATTTTGGATGGATCACAATGTACAGGTAAGGAAGCTCATTTAGTGCTTTATTGAAGTACTTGTCAAGTTGTCATTGATATAGTGCTATATGAGGAAACTTTGGAGCTTTGAACTTAGAAATTTGGATTATGCTGATGAGTATTGAAATTTCACAGGTTATTATACGCGTCCGTCCTCTCAACAGCATGGAACGTAGTACACAAGGTTATAACAGGTGCTTGAAGCAAGAGAGTTCTCAATGCATTACTTATATTGGGCCACCGGAAACTCGATTCACATTTGATCATGTAGCATGTGAAACAATTGATCAGGTATTGTTAAGTAAAATTGGATTGTGGTAACTGACCTGGTATATATTTTTTGTTTGTTAATTGTTGTTTTTATACTGGAATTTGCAGGAAACACTTTTTAGGATGGCTGGTCTTCCTATGGTGGAGAACTGCCTGTCTGGATACAATAGCTGCATGTTTGCCTATGGACAGGTAATTTTTCATTAATTTAGTTGTTTGGTTGCTCACTTAATATAATACGAGAAACCTCATAGTAACTTGTATCTAGATAGCATTATGGCAAGCACTAATGATCTTGCATTTTTTTTGTACACTCATCTACCATTCACCCACACAGGTTTTTCACGTTTTGATATATAAGAATTTGAGGTAATTGGGCATTTCAATCCACTAAATGTTGGGTCACATTTTTGCTGAAAATTTGATGACTATCTTATTGTCTAATGTAACACGGAGCATACCTTTATTATGAGCTATCTAGAAAAAGAAGGGACATATCCTATAATCCTTAGCATGTATTTTCTGGTACTATAACCGGGGTGTTTATGGATTGACATAGATATGCTTTAGTTTCATATAATATTCTCTAGTTGAAAGCTGAAGTTTATGTGATTGCAGTGAATATAAACCCCATTTTATATTAAAAAAAAATCTTTTAACTTCCAAACAATTATAATATGCATGATTTTGAGTATGCAGACTGGAAGTGGGAAGACATACACAATGCTTGGTGAAATTGATGATTTAGAAGTGAAGCCCAGTGCACATCGTGGAATGACACCTCGTATATTTGAATTCTTGTTTGCAAGAATTCAAGCTGTAAGTTTTGGTTCAATTCTGCTTGTGATTTAGTCATGTAAACTGTGGCTTGTATATGTTTCTATAACATCTTTCAAATTGCAGGAGGAGGAAAGCCGGAGGGATGAGAAATTAAAATACTACTGCAAATGCTCTTTCTTGGAAATATACAATGAACAAATAACTGATCTACTTGATCCATCATCTTCCAATTTGCTTGTAAGTTTTATTTATTTATTTATTTATTTTGTTTTTATGGGTCTGTGGTTTTCTTGATCACATATATATTTTTGTTTATGTTCTTATTCTTTATCCGTAGCTTCGTGAGGACATCACAATGGGTGTCTATGTAGAAAATCTCTCTGAATTCGAAGTTCGGACAGTAAGCGATATCCTAAGGCTTCTAGTTCAGGTTACAATCTTTGATCATTATCTTTCCCATTTAAATGTTTTCAAAGTTTCTTGCTTGCATTTAATATAGCAGTTTATTTTGCACAGGGTTCTTCAAATAGGAGAGTTGCAGCAACAAATATGAATAGAGAGAGTAGTCGTTCACATAGTGTATTTACATGTAAAATTGAGAGTAGATGGGAAAAGGATTCCACAAAGAATCTACGTTTTGCCAGACTAAATCTTGTTGATCTTGCGGGTTCTGAAAGGTAACAGTAGCACATCATTAATTATACTTGAGGTTGTTGACACATTCTATTCTCATATTAGCATGGTATCTCTCTTGCTCATCTCATAATCATCCCTAACAGGCAGAAAGCCTCTGGAGCTGAAGGTGAGCGTTTGAAGGAAGCCGCTAACATTAATAAATCACTATCTACATTGGGGTACATCCATAATTACCTTACTTCTCTTGCACATACTTGTGCTTCTTTGGTTCCAGTTTATGTTCCCAGTTAAATCACTATCTACGTTGGAGGCTTTAATGTAATTAACTTTTTACTGTGTGAAGTCATGTAATCATGGTCCTAGTAGATAATGCAAATGGGAGACCAAGGCATATTCCGTACAGGGATTCACGGCTTACCTTTCTTCTTCAGGTTAAACCTAAACCCATTGCCTTTGCCAATCTCATATTAGAAGTATGATACCGTGTTTGACACTGAATAAATTGCAGGACTCACTTGGAGGAAACTCAAAAACAATGATCATTGCAAATGTCAGCCCTTCTATCTGGTTAGTAATTTCATCTGGAAATGCTCTATCATTTGCACTTGTACACTCTGTCACGAAATTGAAATAAGCATGTTTTTGTTCACCTCTTTTTGGGGCAGTTGTGGAGCTGAAACACTTAATACTCTTAAATTCGCTCAACGAGCAAAGCTTATCCAAAATAATGTAAGTGGATCTCTGCATGAATACAGATATGGAGGAATTTTCGGAAGCCATCCCCTAAATCCTTTTAAGTATTGATTTTTCCCCCTTTATGCTGTAGGCTGTAGTCAATGAGGATTCTACTGGGGATGTCATTGCACTTAGGCATCAGATACGCCTTCTACAGGTAACAGTATATGTCAAGCTCTGCTGAATGTTCTTGTGTAAATAAGTATTCATCAAACTCATTGGGTGCATTTTGGAATAGGAGGAGCTTTCTATACTTAAACGCCAAAATATCTCCAGGGCATTGTCATTTGGTTCAACATCTGTGAAAGATACTGAAGAAAGTGCTTGTACTGACCAACAGTTGCCCGAAGAATTGCCTGGATTTGAGCCCAAAGGCACCGTTAGAATGTCTACCAAACAGGTTTGCTTATTTGCTACTTATTGTCTTTTATGAATTGCAAGCATGTTAAGTTATCCTCTAACTTTTCGTAAGTGTGGTCATCATACTTTGTTTGCGTTCATCTGTATAACTCTAAGCTCATATTGGTTTCTAAATCAGTTGAAATCTCTGGAGACAACACTTGCTGGTGCTTTGAGAAGGGAGCAGATGGCAGAAACTTCTGTTAAGGAGCTTGAAGCTGAAATAGAACAATTGAACCGTTTGGTATATTTTCTTAAAAAGTTTTACTTTGGTTTTGTTCTTATTATTGTTTGCTTATTTTTATGTTGTTTTTTGGCTGAAATTACTAACGCATCTTGCTTGTCAGGTTCGTCAAAGAGAGGAAGACACCAGGAGCATAAAAATGATGTTAAGATTTCGTGAGGACAAGATTCAAAGAATGGAGTCACTGCTAAGTGGCTCAATACCTGCTGACACGTACTTACTGGAAGAGAACAGATCACTAACAGAGCAGATTCACTTGCTTCAAGCTAAAGTTGATAGGAACCCGGAAGTAACTCGCTTCGCCTTGGAGAATATTAGGCTGTTGGAACAACTCAGGAGGTATGTTTTTCACAATAAAAAAATAGTTCTCTAATGCTCCAATAATTTAACAATTGGTTTCCTTGTGGATTTTGTAGATTTCAAGAATTTTATGAAGAAGGGGAGAGAGATATACTCCAGGCTGAGCTATCCAAACTGCGTGATCAGGTGTTTACATAATTTGATACAAATGTACTCTAGTCTTTTATTCAACTTGCTGAATGGATCTGTGTGAACAAACCTTTTTTTTTTTTGCAGCTGCTTCAATCTCTTGATGGAAACTCAAAACAGCAGGAGAATGCAAACCTTAATGTGCAACCTCAAGTAGGTTACAGTTATCATTCTTAGTCAGATTCTCCAGTTTTTCTCTCTTCACGCATGTCACTTTATTTTTAGAAGATAAAAGTTGAAGGAGAGGAGCATAATGTTCTCTTCTTTTAGGTTTTTATTATTTTTATTTTTTTATATTTTCTCTTCATAGCATTCTATTGCATGGTCATTCCCATACCCAATGGAGGATATGAGAAATTTGTGTTTAATTTTGAGTTTTTTCATAATTGTTTTGCTTTTCAATTATGGTTTGACCTCATAGATTTTTCTGCTAACATAGGAAGGTGCCGGCATCAACAATGAGAACAATACTCTGCGCTTGGAGGTTTGTTAATCCTGTCTTTGGAATAAAAATGAAAACAAAAACAAGTCTCTATTCTCTTTTGTTGAGGTTTTTCATATATTTGAAATTTACTTGTTTATTTTTTACAGCTGAAGAACACAATGAAAGAGTTAGAGGAATGCAGGTGCAATCTAAATTCTTGTTTGGAGGAGAACGCAAAACTCCAAAGGTAAGGATATCTGATCAGACTGTTTCTAAGTCCATAGGATTTATGTTATTGATAAAAAAAAAAAAAACCTTAACTTCTTGCAGTACTTTCTGGATTGTTGATGCTATTTCCTTTTCCCCCTTTTATGCAGAGAAATAAATGATGTGCATTCGATGCTAGACAATCTAAGATCTGCACCCTATGATGGAGATGACAGCCGTAATACCACACCGGTAATTTTACTCTCATAGTGTTTTTACTTCGGCTTTCTTGATTTGAAGGGGGTAAGGGGAACATAAGAAGAAATAAATTACAGAAATAGCATCTAAGGAATGTGTCCCCTCAAACCCTCCTGACATTGATATATAACCAACGGACAGTAGAACTTTGCCTTGTATTCTTACATGCTGTTGGAAGTCTTAAGTCCATCAATGACCGTATGTGTAGACAACTGTAAGTGAATTCTATGTTCTAGCAACAGCTTCACAAACCCACCAATCCAACAGATTAGGTAAAATCGACTAGGTATCAAAGCCAACCACCCCATATAATAAGGTTTTGTATGGCAATGGAAAAAGAAATTGATAGGGCATTTGACACATGGGAAAGCAAATGGAAATAAAGAATATTGTGTAGTGGAAAGTGAATATTGTGCTTGGCTCAAAATTGCAAAAATTATGTAAAGAGTTGAAAAATGTAGGACAATTACTTAATTACCCTTCAAATTAAATATTGTCGTAATTAAATTTAAATTCATTGAGCTATATTTAATATGTTTTAAAGAACATCGGTACAATTTCACACTTCAATGTTCATGACTATATACAAGGGTCATATATTAACTCACTAAATTAAAAATCAATTACCAAATATTAATCTTATTCGCATACTTGACAATTTAAACAAATATAAATTTTCTTTTATTTATTTTAAAATACTAAAAATCCAAAACAAACAATTTTTTTACTTAATTATCACAATTACAAACTTACAATGCTATACAAATGACATGCATGTATTAATGGTAACAAGGACATGTCATCCCAAAAAGCACAAGTGAAAATGTCAAACGACATGATTATTCATTTTTTGGTCTTAACCACGAGCTTTCCAAAGTGGGCCCGCGATCAACACGGGATCAACACTTTCAAGCCATACCACAACCAGGCTAATCCCCAATCGAGCCGGGTAAGACCACAAGAGCGAAAAAGCTCTCCCTGCCAATTTTTAACGCAGTTGCATTCCCTGGTACTCGAACTCGAGACCTCAGGTTATCCGACTCTCTCTCCTTACTTTCCTGGAATGTGAATCTTCCGACTCTCTCTCCTTTGACTATAATCCAAACGTAGTATTTTCCTTGACTTCAAACTTGCCCTTATCCCGAAAATGGTTCCCAAACGATACCTAATAAGAGAGATGGCAGTGCTTGTAGCATGGAAGTGCCGTGTAACAGCCATTAGCGAAGAAAAAAAAATGGTTGCATTTGAGTGGGGATGTTGGAACTCTCAAGCTCCACATTGGCGGGTAAAGAAAATTGTTACTAAAATATATGTAAGAGGCCTGTGTGTGTCGAGAAAAACATCTCATGCTGATATGCGGATTATTTTTTTTGGCTCTGGAATCTGATTTCATTTTACATGTTATGCTGACGCTTATCTGTGGATATGTTCACATGCACATTGCTTTCATTTATTTTTCTGCATACTGAAGTCTACTAATGAGAAGCAACAAACTATATTTTCAGGATTTGTCAGAGGCTCCAACTTTTGAAGATCACATCCCTATGGCTGTTCAGAATGAGAAGATGAATGAAAAGCAACTTGAGCCACTGTTGATGAAACATGATGAGGAAATTATGAATTTGCATCTGGAACTGGATATCATTAAAATCATTCTAAATGAAGAGAGGTCATCTCGTTGTGAAACAGAGGAATGGGCTACACGTGTGAATAGAGATCTTGAGCATACAACAGAAAAACTTTTGTTAATCAGTAAACAATATGAAGATACAAAAGGTGAACTGGATGTGGCAAAATCTGTTATAGAAGCCCTGGAGTCCCAGCAAATTCTATCAATCAATCAGGTGGAGGATATGAGAAACAGTAATAGTCATTATGCAAAGCTTCTTAGTGAGCGAGAGTTAGAAATCATTGCTATGAAGGAGGAACTCGCTATTAAGGAGTTAAGAGATAATTCATCTTCAAACTCGTTGGAGTTTGAGGATTTCCCCTTACAATCAAAATTGAAGAGGATGCAAGTTTCTCTTGAAAAGGCCAAGAGGCTAAATATGTGGTTCCAAAATGATCGTGCATTTCAGGCATCAAATGAAGAAGAAATGGATGAGGTCCGGAAGCAGGCTGAGGCTGAAACAGCCGAGGCAATAGTCTGTATGCAGGAAGAACTTGCCTCACTTCAGCAGCAAGTCCAAGATAGTCATATGAAAGAAATGGAATCCAAGAAGAATGTAACTCGCATGGAAACTGAATTGAAGGAACTGCAGGAAAGTCTATACCTGATTACTGAAGATAACAAAAGATTAAGTAGAAAACTTGAGGAGAAAGGTGGGGAAGTAACAACATTATCTGAAGAATGGGACATACTATTCCATGAGATTGAAGATCTTCTTACTGGTGGGCAGGAGGCACTCTTAGATGCTTCTGTTCAGCTTGACCTCATATCCAGTTCCTTTCCGCATAGAAGGACTTGGATTTCTGATCAAGTTGGCAGGATGATAAGAACCATTTTGGAGAAGGAAGCACTGATAGAGGAGCTCAGGAGATGTTTAGAGGATGCAAATGATAAACGAAATGATGTGGAGTGCATGTTGATGACTTTAAAAGGGGCGACCTTGGCTATTACTGAAGCACATCAGCAGGAACACAGTGAAAAGGAGAAAGAAATTCTTCTATTGATGTCAGAGTTGAGTTCTAAAAAAACTAGCATAGAAAAGCTGGAGAGCAAAATGAAACTGGCAGATGATCACATTAAAAATGCATCAATTACTGCAACAGCTGCTTTTGTGATTGTTAACAGATTATCAGAAATAAATCTTAACAATCTTGATGCATTAAAGCACAAGGACGTCCAGCTGAGTGAATCAGCAGAGATGAACCTGAGGAAAGATGCCATTCTCAATGATCAGGTTGCCGTCATTGATCTAGCTGAGAAACAGATTCAGTCTCTGAGAGAGGAGCTTATGGAGTCGGAGAGAAACTATACAGATCTAAAACAGAAGCTTTTGGAGGAGGAGATTCGTTTCTCTGCTATGGAAAAAAAGCTCGAAGAAGTTGAAGCAAATGACATTTCAGATGCAAGGGAAAGAGTAGCTGAGCTGAAGGCTGGTGTATGCACACTCAGGTCGAGTGTGAGCACGTATGTGGAGCATGACAAAAGTCCTACAAGGGAAATTTTGCAAGGAGATTGCACGCCTGTTGATGTAAGTTAATGTCTTTTTCCTTCTAGGATAGCTCATACTTTGAGGTTATATTACATTAGTTGTAGGTAATTGGTTTATTTGGGCGTTCAGTTTTATAATATACTTTGCGCATGTATTGTTGCAGACAGATGCTAGAAGAAATCAAGATGATGATGAACTAAGAACTGAAACCACTGAGTGTTCTCTTAATGTTGGAAAGACTGTCTGTGGGCATTCAGGTGGTCAGAAAACTTTGGAACCTGGAAACACTTCCAAGCATGTGGACAGAGATCTTACCATTCGTCTTTTGAAAAAAGAAATAGAATCGGCACTTGAAAGCTTAAAAGAAGTCCAAGAAGAGATTGCCAAATTACGAAATGAGAAAGAGGAGATTCTGTTATCTGAGAAACTAAGCCAAGAAAACATGAAATGCCTCACAACTCAGTTACTTAATCTGCAGGCATCTATGAGTAACTTTGGGAAGCAGTCTGGACTGAAGATGGAAGCTTTGGATCATAAGTTACAGGCATTCACACAAATTGTGAAAGAAACAGGCTCTGATTGGTGTCAAACAAAAGAGGTAAAGTGTAATATTATTGGAACTTGAATTTTTTAGATACTCCTGATTTTTTTTTTTAATCTCTTACTAATGTAACCTTAAAGAAGCCATATGTTACAATATAATGCTTATCCATCTTATAGGTGATGCCAACCTTCTTTGATAAGTTTATCATGATCCATTTTCCTATTATATTTTTCTGCAGTTGATTGAGCAAGAAGTTGGTGAATCACAGATTGTTGCAACTCAGAAAACTGCAGAGGCTTCTTGTATTCTTGCTAAATTTGAGGAGGCACAAGACACCATGAAAGAAGCTGATATTATGATCAATGAACTGATGATTGCAAATGAATCAATGAAGCTTGATATTGAAAGACTGAAGAAAGTTGAAATTGCATTAATCAGTGATAAGGTTACATTATTAAACGAGGTCAAGAGCTTACAGTCCATCAATGATCAGAGTCGCCGGGAATTTGAAAACCTTGAAAAGCAGTTTGGCTCAAATTTGTTGGAAACAGAAGATCTGGTTGTGGAGCTGGAATATATCATTGCAGAGGTCCAGGCGACTTTCAAGGAAAACTTTAACTCTATATCCTGTGATTTCAATTGCATGAAGTCTTTACTTTTAGACTCAAAGAAGCTGGTTCGATCTTGGCTCGAGGATGTATGGTCTGAGATTCTTGTGAAGGACTGTGCTGTGTCAGTGCTACACCTCTGCCATATGGGAATTTTGTTGGAAACAGTGACAGGTCTGAATGCAGAAAATGGTTTACTACAACATGGTCTTTGTGAGTCAAACTCGGTCATAGCTAACCTGAGGGAGCACAATTTCAAGTCAAGGCAGGAGCTTGCGATGTGCAGACTCGTTGAGGGCAAACTACTGGCTGACATTAAGAACAGTTTTGACAGAATCTCAAGGAAAGAAAAAGAAACTGGGGAGCTTAGTGTTAAGGTAACTAGTTTTGAGAAAAAGATATCTGATTTGCAGCTCCAAGAGGAGTTGATGCTGCAGAGATCTAATTATATGGGTTCTCAGCTTGCGGTTCTAATGAAAGAATTTGACATAAGTAACTCTGATGTCGTGGTATCCCTTTTAAATCAAGAGAAGTTTCTCAAAGAGAAGGAGGAAGTTCTACGATCTGAAGCTGAGCATACAATGGTAGATTTGTGCTCGAAAGAGTTTGAGTCTCTCATCTTTGTGTCAGAATTGGAGGACATGGCACTCCGAAAGGCTGATATAGAACAAGAGCAAACCCGCTGTTGTGCAGTTCTGGAAATTTTGAAGACAGATTTAATTCTCCGCAATGTAGATGCAGAGTTGAACGGACATTTCTTAGGGGTAAAAGAAGCTGAGGTTGCCCTTCTGCAAAATGAACTTGAAGAAGTACAAAGGGGGCAGCAAGATCTGTTGTTAGAACTGAACCAGAAAAGTTCTAAGCTTATGCAGTTGGATGAAGTAAATAAGACTCTTGAAGAAGAAAACTGCTTGCTTAAGGATGTTGCTAATTCACATGATGTGTTAAAAGATGAGCTTTGTGAAGTAATGGAAGCTAAAGTGAGTCTACTGAATCAGGTTCAAGTACTTGAAGAGGAATACAGAGAGTTACTGAAGGAGCTGGAGATGAAGGAAACAGCTTTGGAAATTTCTGCCAGTCAAATCTCAGACCTGAGTCAAACCAATCAAAAGTTTCAGGAGGAGATTTTGCTGCTGGAAACTTCATCATGCAAACTGAAAAATGAGCTGGATGGGAAAAATGCAGAGTTACACAGAATAAGCAGCTTGGAAGAAGAAAAAAGATCACTGGAATGTGAGATAATTAAGTTAAAGACGGAAAGGGTTGTGGTCCTTCAAAATTTGGAAGAAAAGAAACATGTGTTAGAATCATGCAAAAGTCGCCTAGACTCTTCTGATATGGAAAACCATAGGTTGCAAGATGAAATGATCTCCTTGGAGACTCGCATTGGCAATTTACAGACTGGTATGGAGATGAAAAATGTCGAACTTATGGGAACAGTGGATATGATGGGAAGCAAATTATTTCAACTACTGAATGAAGATAGTTTTGCAACAGTTGAAAAAATGTTTAATGAGGTATTGGTGAAGGTAGAAATGACATCTAACTTTATTGAAGAGTTGGAGTGCTTGGAGTGTCATGCTAGACAGCTGATATCTGAAAATTTGACTCTTCATGATGAGTTATTGAGGAAGGATGAAGTCTTGAAAGGACTGTTATTTGATTTGAGTCTGTTGCAGGAGTCTGCTTCTATTTCTAAGGACCAAAAAGATGAAATAGAGGAAATTGCCGCATCCATGGAGGCTTTAGAAGATGAACTTGCAGCAAAATGTGGTGAGCTTGATGAAACTGTTGCTCATATCCAAGTGCTTGAAACTCAGTTGCAGGAGAAAGCAGACATAATCTCTGCTCTTGAGCTGGATATCTCAAAAGAACGCAAGTCCCAAGAATTGCTTTCCGGTGAAAATTTAGAGTTAAGAGCTCATGCTGCAGATGCCTTATCAGCAAGAAGCTCTATGGAGGCAGAGTTAGCAGAGAGAATGAAGATGATTGAGAGCCTGGAAATTGAACTATCAGAAATGAGCAACACTTTTAGACTCATGAATGAATCAGTTGAATCCTTAAGGAGCGACTTGAATGAGCTTACAAGTGAGAGGGATTGCCTCCTCGTGGACATTCATAGTTTGGAAGAGAAGCTTGAAAGGGCAGAGGCTAGGGCTGAAGAAAATGAAGCGATTGCTGCAGAGACTCAACAGGTGCTTGCTAATTTGACATGCAGTACATATTGGTTGTTTCGTCTGTTTTGTGTTTTTCAACTCTATTTCTTGGTGTGTATTGGCAGATAGCTGAATTAAGAAAGACCTATGCTGAAGAGAAGGAAGCAGAGGTGAAGCTTTTAGAAAGATCTGTTGAAGAGCTAGAATGTACTGTAAACGTACTTGAGAACAAGGTGAATTTTATTTGGTAATTAAATCAGTAGGCATAATACTCCCTTCTAAAAGTTTATGATCGTGACGTCTCATGAATTGAACTTTTATGTTAGGTTGACATTATTAAAGGAGAAGCTGAACGACAACGGTTGCAACGAGAAGACCTAGAATTGGAGCTTCTTGGACTAAAACATCAAATACAGAACGTTAATTGTGCTGATGCTGAAATGAAAAGGTGTACATCAAATACAGAACGTTAATTATGCTGTATTATTTTTTGAGGAATGTTATCTGAAATCTGAAAATTGCTTTTATGTATAATTTTTCTTTGCTGTCTATAGGCATTTAGAAGAGAGAGAGAACGACCTTCAAGAAGCAATGAAGCGTGTTAAAGTTCTTGAGAAGGATATGATTGACAGGGAAGCAGAGGTGAGGTTCAGTCTCACGCATTTGTTATTCATGGGAGCTTAAGATAGTTTGGCTTAGTTTGAATTTATTCTTTTATTTGTGAACAGATCACAAAACTCAAAGCACACATCTCTGAGCTAAACTTGCACGCAGAAGCACAGGCTTCTGAGTACAAGCAAAAGGTTGGTCAGTGGATAAAGATTGATCAAATTTACTTTTAATTGTATTAGTAAAAAACAGGTTGTTAAACTGATGCTTATTCGTCTCAAATTATAATATTTCCGAACAGTTCAAGGCACTAGAAGCAATGGCTGAACAAGTCAAACCTGATTGCCCATCCACCCAGATATCAAATTCTTTATCAAATAAATCAGAAAAAAATGCCACACGGCCTAGAGGTTCTGGATCACCTTTTAAATGCATTGGGTTGGGCTTGGTGCAACAAATGAAATCTGAGAAGGATGAGGATCTTACAGCTGCAAGGCTGCGTATACAAGAGCTTGAATCCTTGGCAGTTAGTCGACAGAAAGAGGTAGGTGTCACTGATCTCATGTGGGTTTGGAAGTTCAATAACAAAATTGGAGTTATACATACCTGACCCATCATTCAAAATTTTCTCTTTCCAGATATTCTCACTGAATGCCAGGTTAGCTGCTGCTGAGAGCATGACCCATGATGTAATTCGAGATTTGTTGGGACTCAAGCTGGATATGAGTAATTATGCGGTAAGCTTCAAAAACTGTATCAGCTATAAGTGTAGTACTGTATTGCATCTTTTTTAATGCAGTTTCCATCTTCTCTTCTTTAATGGATTTTCTGCGTTTTGATGGTTTTTTTAGCAGATAAGTTTGTTTTGATCTTACATTATACTATGATAGTATTAAGTTGATATTGCTGTCTCTTGTGGACTTTCTGCATTTTGATGGTCTATGATAGTACTAATTTTTTTTTATATTGGAAAAAAATATCATATTTTAATAATAAAGAGGACTGAGTTTCCAAGGAGGTAAAGCAGCCTCAGTCAAGCAACCAGAAACTCCCATAAGAGAGTATATAGAAGGACCAAAATGCTAGGCAAAAGATTGAGTAACATAAGTACAAAACACATTCTTGGTTGTTAAACTTAAGTTCAAGTGGTGACGGTCTTCACATTCTTTCAATGTGGGATACATTAACACTCCCCTTCACGTGCAGGCCGGATAACACAACGGACCCTGCACGTTGACGAAAAAAAGGGAGGCAACAAAGACGTGTCACTTGGCCCGAACCAAACCAGCTTTGATACCATGTTAAACTTAACTCCAACCCATAAGCTTAAGCCAATAGGTGGAGTGCCCAACTAGTATATCAAGTGACGACGGTATTCACAATTTTCACAATTTTCCGACGTGGGATACATTAGCATTAGTGTATGTACTTGTGTTTATTATTCCCTTATTGGATTTATAATAAATGGGGTACTTTTGCTTATAAAAAAGCAGAACACGTTCCAAATTAGACTTAGTATGCAAGATGCCATGCTTATGTTATCTCTCACATTTTCTGTTTGCAAATGTTAGTCATTGCTAGACAACCAGCAAGTTCAGAAGATAGCGGAAAATGCTCGACTTCACAATTTAGATTCTGAGGTAAGGATATTTGATGATACTAACATTAGATTGGATGTTCTTCATTTATCTTTCCAATGTCTAGAAATTACTATATCTTGATTTGTCTTCTTTCGTCAGGAGCAAGATGTGATTAAACTAAAGCAACAACTGAATGAACTTATCAAGGACAGAACAGGGTACGTAACCGTTGCTATTAAATCATCAAATTTGAGTATTAATCAGTCCTTAAATCATTATCTATTCATCTTCAACGTTCTAAGCTTTTCAACTTCTGTCTTTTAGGTGGCTAGAGGAAAGTGATCGGAGACAGGCCGAGTTGGTAGCTGCCCAGATAACATTAGAAAAACTACGTCAGCAAGAACAATTACTCAAAACTGAAAATGATATGTTGAAGGTGATTTTACATTTGTTTGGATTACTAGTTAACAACATTTACCTACATTTTATTCTGTCTTTCTATATTCAGCTGGTTTTCATCTTTGTAGATTGAGAGCATCAATCACAAGAAGAGAGTGATGGAATTTGAGGAAGAGATCAAGAAGCTTTCTGGTCAGCAAAACCTCCAGCAGCGCATTCACCATCATGCTAAAATCAAGGCAAGATTTTATGAATTTAGCTTCTTTGAAATTGGCTTCACCTTGAAGCTTTAAGAAACCCTCACATATTCTGTAGTTGAATTATTGGAAACATAGTTCACCAACTGTGTTCATTTCCATGTTATAAGAATTTTAATGGTGTTCCAACAGGAAGAAAACAACACTCTCAAACTCCAGAATGATGACCTCAAAGCCCGGGTGCATAGAGCAGAGATGAATCTTACCCGTGTCAAAGAAGAGCTTGCTCGTCACCGAGCTGCCATGGGTAGAAATCCTCGGTTTAGTTTCGGCGAAGACCAAAGCTTAAACAACAAACTTAAGGTTGGTAACTGGAGAGAGATAGAGAGAACAAAGTCTATGAGTCTTTCTGATATCAAATTTTAGGAGCTGACAAGCATAAGTTAATTTTGTTGCAGAAAAATCAATTGTCACTATCTCCACCAAGAAGCTCAAGGACTGATGAGAACTGTCCAAATCCAAGGAGAGCCTCTCATGCCCCATTTTTTTCTAGTTTGGATAGATAAACTACAATCACTGAGTGTACAGTTTTTTGCTGACAACTAGTACTTGATCACAATGTTGTGCTTTGTATATCATTTTATTCATTTGTTTTAAAGTTGTGTACATGTATATATACACGTGTAAGTACCAATATTTCTAATGTTATATGCCACACAGAATGGCATTTTTATAAATAATTAGAGTTTGTACTTGCAAGAATATAAGAAAATTACCAATTAGGTACTGAGCTTGTGAAGAAGCAGCCTATTATATTACACAATTAACAGAGAATAACATTATTTGTCATGACAACAAAATCATACGAAAAGGTGATTAATGTAACATAAACACATGCTTAGCAAGGATTTTTTTTTTCTACTGAGATAAATATTTTCCGAAACTATGCATTCCTCCCTTCTTGTGCAGCATGGATGAAACCAGTGTGTTCTCAGTGGGTATTGCTATAATCACATTGCATATATGATCTCTCCACTGCTATCGATGTCAAGGTCGGGATCGGTCTCCAGGTCTTCATCCATATCATCATCAATGTCCAGACTTCCAGTAAGATACTGATTGAGACTGTTGGTACCGGCTGCTGGTATAGTGGCCTCAGCAATTATCTGCATGATCTCGTCAATGCTCTGCATTGGTTGGTCGGGCTCTTCAAATTGGTTGTTCATGTTTTCATCCACGAGATCTGCTGGGAGATTTTTCAGAAACCACTCGTGGTTCCTAATCTCATCCATGGTTATCCTCTGTTGCAAAATGGTCATTGAAATGAGATTATGCTGTGAATGATAGTGATGGGGTATAAAGTTAATATTGAGTCTCGACTATTAATTTAAAATTGTTCTTTACATAGCATCAGAGTCTGGTTGACCTAGAAGTCACAAGTTGCATGGATCATATGTAACACGGGAGAGGGCGTGATAAGAGTATAAAGTCAATATTGAGTACATACATGTCGGAGAAATCACTAACCTTTGCAGGATCAGCTACAAAAATCCTTGAGATCAGGTGGCGGCACTCAGGAGATATATGAACATAGTCAGGAATAGAGTACTGCACATTCAATATTCGCTGCAAGTGAAAGCCAAATATCAGTAAACTGTTTTGATATTTACCCGACACATTCAGTCATGACAAAGTGCAAAAATTTACATGTATTGTCCTGCGAAAGTTCTTAGGCTCATCAGGATCCTCAAAGGGGTATGCACCAACCAACATGACATATAAGGTCACCCCGCAGGACCACACATCAGCAATCTGCAATCATATTAAGCAGGAAAGCATAGACCAATGAATTATTAGAGGAATGCACGGACACCAAAGTGATATAATAGGAAGAGAAGTAATATTAACCCAGTATTTCTTGTCCAACGGGTCAAAATTTGTTAAAGTCACATTGATATGCTCAATAGCTCATAGATGCTTCATTTCAGAGAGAGAGAGAGAGTTGATCAACAAAGTAAATTTTACTTGAACAAAGGTATACTTTTAACTGATCAATTAAATATTACCTTGCCGTCATATTCCTTCTTAAGTAACACTTCTGGAGCAATATATGCAGGTGTTCCAACTGTTGATTTCGGTTGTGAATGCAGCACCGAAGACTGAAAAGGCAATTTCAGTTAAAAATAGTACTACATTGACAACAGAAGATGGCACCAAAAATGATGAACACACAAGGGATTGCTACGTGCCAATCCAATATCAGCACATAGCCAGATAAAAACTATATAGCACAATGAAAGCACTAAAATTGTACAAGAAATCAGTGTAAACATTAAAGGCGATTGGTACCTTGGAGTATCCAAAATCACAGATCTTCAAACGAGGAGCAGGGCTTCCATCCAACAAAGTATTCTCCAATTTCAAATCACGGTGGCATACTTGCTTCATAAAAGCAATACAGAAACAAGAATCAAACTCAGTCACCTAGCCATACTTTTTGGGTAAATAAAAAAACTAGAGGGAAACTTATGAATTTACCATCGCGTGACAGTAGCTCACTCCGGATATAAGTTGTTGGAAGAAGAAACGTGCCTGCAGGTGCATATTCCACAAAATAAATTACAAAGCATAGGATCAGTAGTAAGCAAAAAATAGCTAATGCATCAGACAAAAACCTCATCCTCGCTGAACCGGCCAGCATTACATATCCGCTCAAAAAGCTCTCCTCCAGAAGCATATTCCATCACAATAGCCAAATGAGTAGGAGTTAATATGACCTGTAATTTTACTAACCGATCAGTGAATTATACGTGTCATCAAGGAGCAAGCAGATAAATTGGCTAGGATGCAACAAATGAACGTACCTCTTTGAATCTGACAATGTTCGGATGCCTCAATGACCTATGATTAATAATTTCCCTTTGTACATTTTCATCTATCTGTAATACACAAAATTGTATTGGGATAAAAAAAAATGAAAAACAAACAAAGAAACCTAGAAAGCACAAGATTTTGTATTAAATATTGCCAAAAAAAACAGCTTAGGAACTGCCACATTATTGCAAACAATAAACTTGATAGCACAGCTGCTGTTAACTGTCTAAATTCCCATAACTCTTCCAGTCATTGGCTTTAGGAATCTATTAATTAATTAACATTTTTTCTAGGATATCTTGTCACCGCACATTTGTTAATAGAGATTCATGCTACTTTATCCAAACCTAAGAGTGTCCACATGTTGCCATCTCATCCAATCATAATCTGTGCAAAAAGATATATTCTCTTACAAGAATATATCTCCTCACCAGAAATTATACGAAAGCAAAATGTGAATCTTTGTATAGAGAGGAATATGCAAAAATCAAAAATCTTTTGTCAGCAAACCATGTATGATTATTTAGCTTTGCTTTGGATTTATACTTCTTCGGAAAGCAAAACAACATAAGCACATGACTAAAGATAATTTCTTTCAAGGAACTTCTCAACAATCAAACGAAGCTTAAAGTTATCAAGACTTGAATACTTTTATGATCTGAAAAGAATCCAACGATAAAGTAACATTGACATAAGTTATTCCAATGGTCATCACAAGAGAATTATAGACCACAACATGACAAAATGCAACTATTTAACAAATACCATTATTTCCCATATTATACTTCTTATAATATTATTTTTTCAGTCTTTCCAACAAATTCTTGGTAGCCAAACAAAAAAAAGTAGTTTCAACGAGTGTCACGTTCTTATCCACAATTCAAATTGACATTCAACAATGTGAACAATTGACAAATCCATTACTAAGTCAGAGAAGCCTTTAGAAACTTTTTAGTTTGTTTCTTTCCTCGTAAAGTTTGGTAACCAACCAGAGCCCTAAGTTTCACTATGTTCACTTTGATTCCGTTCATGATCCTCAGAAACGCACAACTCAATAGACAGCTGACTTCACAAGAGCACCAAATAAACCACAAATCAAATTCAAATGGAACATAACATAACACCCATAACACAGGCCAATAAATCAATCAAAATTCAAAATCCATAAAGTAGCAAATTGAGTTCAGTAAATCTTCAAACACCCATAACACCATACCATAGACTACTAACCTTCAAGTTTCAACAAGAACAGGACAAGCTGAATCAAGCTAAGAAAACACCAAAATTCTAAAACAACACACACACTGCTAAACTAGAAAACCCATTACTTGTCACTTCTCATTAGCCAAATCACTTAACAAACCATTCAATTCCAACGAACACCCAACTCAAATTCATATAAACAAGAACCAATTACAAGCAACTGAGCTCAAAACACTAGAAACCAAATAAACCACTCAGTTTCCACAAACACTTTTAAAAATAAAAATAAAAACAATCATATAATAACCTATACAAGAAGAAGAAGAAAAAATGTAAGAAGCCAAGTGAAAATTGGTAACTAACCTTCTCACCTCTCTCGATATACTTGACAGCAACAAGCTCGTCAGTCTGTTTGTCTCTCATCAACCTGGCCACCCCGAAATTCCCAGACCCAATATCGCGCACAAGCTCGTAACGATCGTTATCGTGCATTATCGGCAAGTCCATTCCCGGCCCCACCGTGACCGCCGTCCGATCCATCCCAGAAATCAACAAAAATCTCCTCTGAACAAGAAACCCAGAAAACCCAGACCAACGCAAATCACATAATCAGCAGCAGAACCAACATCTCCACCCCCTAAAAGACAATGGCGAGGAAGATGATCATGATCCTGAGATCGAGCTTGAAGAGGACGGTGGCGAATCGAAACGTGGCGCTGCGTGAACCACTGGATTGGAGGGGGAATAAAGAGACCCAGAATGGGTTCAAGCCCGTGACTGCTTTACCCACCTCAAAGATCGATTCAATTCCCTCCTTTACCTTCGTATCTTGCTCGATCACTTGTTAATGTGCGTCCACAGCAGAGGCACACATGGAGAGAGCTCGTGAACAAAAAGCTTGCTTTTTTACCTCTCTATTGCTCTGTTTAGGTTGTTGGGTCGCTGTGTCTGTGATTTTTTTTTTCAAGATTATCCAAAACCCAACCTTAGTGAAGACCAAAATAGATGATAATGATAACGACGACGATGACGAGAAGGAGAAGCAAAAATAAAGGAGATATTTTTTTCTGGGTGAGGACAAAATGGTGTGTGTGTGCATTTACATAATTGCCACTGTCTTTTTTGGGGAATCCATATTTCCTTTTCTTTTCTTTAAATTAAATTTGTTTTTTCCTTTTTTTAGTGATTGTGATTGGGACTAGTATCACAAATTTTCTTGTATTAAGTTTGTAATGAGAAATGGATAATGTGATAAGGTTGACAAGTTGAGGTCACTACTATTATTTGTTCAATTATTACATGTTACAATACAAGGAATGTTTTAAATGTTGCACCCAAAAAAATGTGCCAAATAATTGATCTAATTATAAAGTTATTTGATGGTTATCTTGAATTAATTGTTCAATAAATGAATTTGTTTATTAATCAAATTGTTCCACTCTATTAAGTTTTCAAACCACCGATAACAACGTACTCACGATCATGTACAAATTTATACGATAATAAAAACATAAATAATAAAATATAAAGATTATACGGTTAATTTTGACAACAATATCTAATATGATAAATTTGTAAAGTAGAATTTTAGGTTGCATAATTTGAATTTTTAAACTTAATTTGAAAATTTATATTTCAAATTTTGTGTAACCTAATTTTTTAAAAAAATTAATGCCAATGTGAAAAAAATGAAAATTGTCATTTATTTTCATGTTATAGACATGCATGTTTCGGATTCTAAGTTTAAATCATTTTTTTTTTTGTAAAAATAAAATGTAAATGCAACCACTATATTTTTTAGTGAAAATAATTTTTTTGCTGAAATTTTAATTTCACAATATTCTTGTATGTTTGGATAAATAATTATAAAATGATGGGTTAAGTGGTCTTTTTGTTGCTTTAAACTCTTGTGTGGACCTCTTATTTTCCATGATGGAAGGTAATTACTATCTGATATTGATAGTTACCTTACAAATTAACAAGGAAGTGTCAAATTATTAGTATCATATTTGAAGCCATTTTGGAGGCTATCTATTTTGCTATAACATATTTTTGATTTATCTATTAAATATGATTATGTCTTAAAAATAAACCACATTGAAAATTGAAAAGGTAAAGGAAAAAAAAAAGGAAAAAGCTTGTGGATAAGAAACCATCAAAAGTATAGCAAAAAGCTATTTTAATTCTAATGTCTCTTTAATGGATTGGCTAGTTCAAACTTCAAACTCTAATTCCATGTAGCACAAAATGAGCAAATGAATCATTTAGTCTGATTCCACACTTCCACCTCAACTCATGCATATGAAAATTGGGCAATTTTTGTTGGGTAGGAAAAAGATCATAAAATATACTTTGGTTTAATATTTAAAAATTGAATCAAGTCAACTCTTTAATCAAAACTAGATGATAAATTGAAACTAAGTTCAAGTAACTTAGGTCTGGTGTTTAAGTTTGAGAAAAACATTTAGAAATGGTTAATTATTATAAGTTGATTATTTTTACAGTCGATTGCGGAGTTCCTTTTCTGATCGACATTTTATTAAGTGGTTAAATTAATCAAAGAGATTTTTACATATATACATATATCATGTATTATGTTAAAAACATGAAATCACTAATATTGTCATGGAATGTCTATTGGGGTTGTAAATCAAACTGTAAAATAAAATTAAAAAAGTTACAGACACAATAGCATTTCTTCTAAAAGTTGTAAGGATTGAAGCAAAAATAAATAAATGATATAGGTTGAAAAAAACATCCAAATTGGAGATCACGAGCAAAGATACAAATGTTATCATTTATTTCCGTAATTTTTAAGTATCCAATAATGGAAACCATCATACTTATTTTCTACCTAAAAACTACAAATTTGATAAGAAAATAGTCATTTTGATCCACAAATGTTAATTTTTTTACAAATGCAACGAAATCAAATTAAAAAAATTATCAAAATCAGACAAAGTTATTATGAATTTTCTCTAATTTCTATTATCATATTATTTTTTTGCTTATTTTCTTTTTTATAAGCGATCGGTACTTTTATTGATAAGCCGACACATAAAGGAGAATAATTATTTTGCGTGCTTAGCTAATCATATTAGTTATTTTTCGTTAACTTTAATTAGCCAATTATACTTTGATGAAAAACACATTTATTAAGTATTGAGAATTGAAACAAACAATGGTTATGTATATATTTTCAGCATATGATCATATACATAGTTCTTACATATAATTAACCTTAATCAAATCAAATAAAAAACTTAACGTTGTACATGCAATTCCAATGAAGTGATGAAATGGAATGGTAACTATAACATGCATGCATGCCACAATTTTAATATTTATTTGAAGGAAATATATTTACACGTGGCGAACATGCAAGGCCGATTACTCACACATTCAACAACATTAACGAAAAAGAAAGTAGATTGATGTTGCAACTTCTCGTGGAATTGTCTTTTTGACAAAAATTATAAAGACAATAGACAATATACAAAATTTATTATTAAATATAAATATAGCAACTATTGTTGAAAAACAAACGTCTATAACAATTTATTTTTATACTTATCTATTCGACAGATGTGTGCTTGAATGGGGTGAATGTACACTACAATTCATGCATCATACAAATATATTCTAGAGAGAAATGGATCAGAATCATCGCTTAAGTATGAAAAATGTGATGTATAGTTGTACGTAAGATTAAGATTTCGTTGATCGTTATGAGTTGTTTTATAATGACATTATGCGATGACTATATTCGATAACAATATCTCAACTGATTTTGTTATAGTTGCAAAAATTCGAAAACTCAACAATCTGAAATGATGTGTTTATAAATGGCAAGAAGAAAACAATATCAATTAGACAAGTAGACTATTATTATTTTCAACTACATTTCATTCGATACCTACTTGATCCAAGCATCTAAACGTTAGATTGTTGAAATTAATGCTATTTTTTTCTTAAACAAATTAATGCCTTAGCACCTATAAAAATTGTATATATATTTTTTTGAGAACATAAAAATTGTATTTTATGAAATGCCATTTTAATATAGGAAAAGAAAAACCAAGAGAAAATATCACAATGTGGCCCAATAACAGGCCCACCAAATTCAAGCCCAATCTCGGCCCAATTCAAGTTCGATCTGGTTAGCCGTTGGCACTAAATGATAGAAGCCGAACTCAGCAATGAGAGACAGTGCCATATAACATGTTTCTCCGGCAACCGCCAATCGCTCTCGCCGCCGCCACTTCCTCCTCTAACCCTCGCAAAACCCTCTTTTTCGCCATGCCCATTTCTCTCCTCTCCCCCTTATCCGTCCACTGCTTCTTCACCCAATCCCACCACCACTTCCGCCGCCGCAGCCGCGTGTTCCCCCCGCCACTCTCCACCGCCCAACCCCGCTCCCTCCGCTTCACTCCACTACTAGCCTCCGCGCAGTCCAGCACTTTCGTCGAAGACTTGGCGGGCGAGCCCTCCCCGTCCGACGCCGAGGAGAATTGGGAGTTTACTGGGCAGAGCGAAGCCGAGGCGTTCGATGCCGATGCGGGTTTTTCGTCAACTGAGCTGAAGCACCTGGATGCGCCGGAGCTGGAGGTGAAGGAGCTCGAGGAGTTGCCGGAGGAGTGGCGGCGGTCGAGGCTGGCTTGGCTTTGCAAGCAGCTGCCGTCGCACAAGTCGGGCACGTTTAGCAGGATTCTCAATTCGCACCGGAAGTGGATAAGGCAAGCGGACGCCACCTATCTTGCTGTTCATTGCTTGAGGGTTCGCGAGAACGAAGCTGGGTTTAGGGTAAGTTTCTTAATTTCCTAATTGCACTACCTGGGTTCAATTCACTGTAGATAAATTTTGCATTTTTAATTTAGATTGTTGGTTAGTTCTTAGTTTTGTGTTTTGCAAATTCTGTTGTTGTCAAAGCACTGAGCTACAGTACATTAAATTGGTGGAAAATGGGAATTTGGTAAAATATGTGTGCAGGCTTATCTTCTTTATGTTTCATGTCTTTAATAATATTTACTGGGGAAGGGAACAAAATTAACAATGTTTGAGAATTTTTGCTTGTTTATATTGATAATAGTTGTTTGATCCATTGGTTCATGGTAGTGTTTGGATTAGAAAAATTGCTCAGAAATGGGAACCAAGAATGGGAGTTGGAATGCCATTCTCATTCTTTATGTTTGTATTATGACTTTTTGGTCATGTAAATAGCTTTGAAATGGGAATTCCCATTTCCATTTCCATTCTCGACACCTGTTCTCACTCCAATTTATTAATCCAAACACTAAACGTTTTACATCTCTTAGCTTCATAAAGTATAAGGAGATGCCTGAGCTTTGTGGTGGCTAGTTGTAAATTATAACCTTTCTATTGGACTTTGAATTTAGGCAGAACTTCTTATACATTTCTGGGTAGAGTTCATATTTCAGCAACTGAAGTCTGAAATCGCATATTGTAGTTTTATTGTAAGTAATTAAGGAGCAGGATTATCGATGAGTAGTTGACTTGAGTAGTTAAAGTTGTGATTGTCGATGGCAGCGTGCAGGTCATTTGCTGATATCTTGAGTTAAATGTGTGCAAGTTAAGTTAGTCAGAGTTTTAAACCCTTTATAAGGAATAGAAAGTTAATTGGAATCATTTTAGCATGATCGCGAAGGTAAAGTCTATGGGTGTCAAATGTTCAGATATCTGGCTATCTTTTACTTGCACCACCTCTACAATTGACTCATAATAGGTTTTATGATTTTTTTTTCCTCACTCTTGTTATTTTATGTGCATAAACTTCCTCTTTACAGTTGGAACTTCTTCACAAGTCTCCTTACTCAAAATATGCTTCAGAGGTTGAAATGGCTTGCAATGTTGTGTCTTCCAGATGTCTTATCTTATTGTAAAATAACCCATCTCCCCATATGCAGCATTGGCCTCAACTCCTCAAGCTTATTCTATACAAGTTACACTTTTCGGTTTTAGAATTTCATACGATCAAACTTCTATAAATGTCAACTAACAAATTTCTTTTATACCTTTCAGATATGGCTTTAAGGAACAATAATATATTTAATAGGTTCATTTGCTTAGAAATAAACTGGCATTCGTACTCTGCATCTGAAATTCTGAATTAACCTCGTAGATTTGCTGCCTATGTGAATTTATAATACAATATCTACTGGCTGTTTAGAGTAGATAAAAGTATACAACCATTAAAGAAATTAAAAAGAAGATTTTTGAGCTACTTATTGCCAGGAATTCTTGCAACTTCGATTCGCATGAGGCATCATATTCATAGTTGCCCTGATCTTTGTCGTTTGTCATCCCAACTTGTTGAAAAGCTTTGGTACCAACTGACATAAATTTTAACAATATAGAATCCTTAGATCGACAAGGTTAAAAAAGGAAAAATAGATTTTAGTACCGAGCTAGTAGCCTTGATAATATCTTGGAGGTAGCATTTTGATTATTTTGAGGGAAACCTAAAAACAATCAGCCAAAACTCTAAACTAACAATACAAAAGTGCCATTCAGTGATTATGATAGAATCTTATTTTTCATCATTGTTTCCATGTGCCCAATATCTAGACAAATTTTACACTAAAAAAATTCATATAAGACAAACAGAGATAAGCTGACTCACATATGCGCCAAAGTCGAGCTAAATTGTTTTTATAAGAAATTATCAAGATGTTTGACATGAGTTTTACTTGTTTAAGTGATAATTTAGGGAATGCTACTTGTGAGAGCAGGAATTTACCAATTCACTTGCTTAATACCTTTGGAGTAGGGGTTTTGTTTTGGTCTACTTACTGTTTGTTTTACCTTTTCAATTAGAGTTACATTTTAAAGACTCATTTTATTGCCTCTCATTTGTCATAATTTATGAATTTGGCACCTTATGCTTGACTTCTATCATTGCCAAATATTTGTTATATACCAGGTATATAAATGGATGATGCAACAGCACTGGTATCGGTTTGATTTTGCTCTTACTACCAAGCTAGCAGATTATATGGGCAAAGAGCGAAAGTTTTCAAAATGTCGGGAGATATTTGATGATATAATTAGTCAGGGATGTGTGCCTAGTGAATCTACATTTCATATTTTGATTGTTGCATATCTTAGTGCTCCAATTCAAGGTTGTTTGGAGGAAGCATGTAGCGTTTACAATCGTATGATTCAGGTGGGAGGCTATCAGCCTCGACTTAGCTTGCACAATTCTCTTTTCAGAGCTCTTGTGAGCAAACCGGGACCCTCTTCAAAACATTATCTCAAACAGGCTGAGTATATTTTTCATAATCTGGAAACATCTGGTCTTGAGATACAGAAGGACATTTATGCTGGCCTAATTTGGCTACATAGCTATCAGGAAAGCATAGATAAAGAAAGGATAGCGTCGCTTAGGGAAGCGATGAAACAAGCTGGATTTGAGGAGACCGGAGATGTGCTTTTGTCCGTCTTGAGAGCTTGTTCAAAGGAGGGGAACGTGGAAGAAGCTGAAAGAATTTGGCTCAAACTCTCTCGTACAGATGGCGGTCTCCCACCTCAAGCTTTTGTGTATAAAATGGAAGTCTATGCGAAGGTTGGAGAACCCATGAAATCGTTGGAGATATTCAGGGAGATACAGAAATCGGGTTCCATCACTGATGCGGCATACCATAAAATCATAGAGGTGTTATGTAAGGCTCAAGAAATGGAACATGCTGAATCCATCATGCAAAAGTTCATGCAGAGTGGTAAAAAATCTCTACCACGGCCTTTTATTGATCTTATGCGTATGTACTTCAATATGAGTTTACATGATAGAGTGGAGTTGACCTTCTCCCAGAGCCTCGAGAAATGCCAACCAGATCGCACAATTTACAATATATACTTGGATTCTCTGGTGAAAGTTGGTAATCTTGAAAGAGCAGAGGACATTTTTAATGAGATGCGTAATAATGCAATGATTGGAGTTAACTCTCAATCTTGCAATGCCATATTAAGTGGATTCCTTTCTTCCGAAGACAATTTCAAATCAGAAAAGATATATGATTTTATGTGCCAGAAGAAATATGACATTGAGACACAGCTGATAGAAAAACTTGAACCAATCCTGAGCTCGAGAAAGAAAAAAGTTAAAAGGTTTGAAAGTCCAAAGCTAAGCAAAGAACAGAGAGAGATCTTGGTCGGTTTGCTATTAGGTGGTTTGCCGATGGAATCAGACGAGAGGAGGAAGAATCACGTTTTTCGATTTGAATTCAACGAGAAGTTCGGTGCTCATTCTGTTTTGAAGACACATATATACGATCAGTTCCATGAGTGGATACATCCTTCCAGTAAGCCAGCTGATGGTTCTGATGTCATACCAAACACATTTTATACCATCACACACAAATATTTTGGTTTCTATGCAGACCAGTTCTGGCCAAGTGGCAGGCCTATGATACCAAACCTAATCCATCGATGGCTATCACCATGTACTCTCGCATACTGGTACATGTATGGGGGTCAGAAGACTCCATCAGGAGATATTGTGTTGAAGCTAAAGGGAGATCGCGAAGGTGTCGCGAGAGTTGTGAAAGCGTTGAGAACTAACTCCTTGGATTGCAAGGTGAAGGGAAGAGGGAGAGTGTATTGGATAGGATTCCAAGACAGCAATTCGACGTGGTTTTGGAACCTGATAGAGCCTTTTGTTTTGAATGGCATTAAGGATCATTCAGAAGAAGGCGATCAACCACAGAGTTCTGATTATGGCACAGTAGAAAGCAATGATACGAGCTTTGGTTATGTTTCTGATTCCGATGAAAATTCATATGAAGATAGTGATAATGATAACGATAGTTTGTAGGGTTTTGTGTTCAAGTCTGTGAAATGGTTCATTGGTTTAGCTGTATACATTGAGACGCATACGGATTAAACTCGTAGCCTATAACAGATCATTGAATGAGGAACTTTCATCTTCACATCATACCATGTTTGTATGCAATATGCACACTATATAGTTCATTCATTTGTAAGTATATGTATTGCTGTAAGTTTATAGTAGTTATGGATGGTTAGTTGGACCTAATTGATTGTGTGACAACTTCCATGTCTGTTGCTGTAAGTTGGTCTAACAAGTTGTGTGTGATATTTACCAAAGGAAGAGGAAACAAATTACTATCATGCATGCTTGCTTATGAGAATTAAGAACTGGTTGGATGGGATTTAGGTGACCAACATAGCCTTCAAATCTGAGTTTTTTCACTTGCAACAATTTGGAAAGGTCAATTTAATGGCTTGGGCAAAAAATGTGTATGATTCCTATTTCCTTCAACTTGGAGTTGCTCATCACATGGAGCAGTATTAGGGTTTATCTAAAAGACAAACTTAGAACCATCATAATAACTTGGAGCAAATCCAATAACTTTAGATCCTACCAAGATTCCAAATCTCTCACCATCAATGTTGATCCAACTATGGAGACTACTACATTTTATTATTAGGACATATCACCAAAATTGTTACCGAATTAAGGTCACGAGTACAAGTTCCAGAAAATACAATCGTGTTAAAACTTTGAAGACAAAGCTTTTACGTCCTTGTAACTCTTTTCAACTTGATTAAGTAATAGTGTCGAACTCCGGGTACGGTTTATGACTCAAAAGTGCTGATTGCAAGCCCACTCTAGACACCTCATGGTTAAGACAAAAAGAAAAGTTTCGTAAACATAGTTTTATTTTCTTGTTTTAATGTTAATACATGTGGTTGATTATCACATCAAGTATTTAATGTAATATTTGAAAATTGACGTAGGAGTTTAAGAATAAAATTGAATAATTTCATGAGATGTGATAACAACACGGACGATAGACAACACGAAGTGAATCAACGATGGCTCCAAAATATTTGATTTAAGTGTCATTTTAAACTACCACCAAAAAAAAAAAATGTTTATAAGAAAAAATGCATTAAAAAATAAATCCCCAAGAAGGGTAAAAGGGTAAATTCACAAGGAGAGCTTGAAATTACGTAAATGCCCTCGTTACCCTTGCCCCGCCCGCCTCTTGTACCCGTCGGTTCCGCTTTCCTATTCACACAACTGCACAACCCAAACACAAAAACGCCATTTTCACAAAACCTCTCTATCGTAGTCTCATTCTCGTGACTCGGAGAGATATCGGATTGCATCGCCCGATTCAAAAAATATGGTATCGGATTCGGAAATAGCGGCTCGTCTCCGGGAAATCCTCCGTGAATCGGACCTGGACACGGCCACCCCCAGCAGCATCCGCCGGAAACTCCAGGAGGAGTTCGGAGTCGACTTATCGGACCGTAAAACGTTCATCAGAGACCAAATCGACTTGTACCTCAACAGCCAGATGCCGAAAGTTGAAGAGGAGGAGAATGTGAACAAAACGACGGAGACTGAGGAGGAAGCCGATGATAAGGAGCTGCCGGAGAACGATGTCGCTGTGGAAGAAGAAGAGGAGGAGGAGGAAGAGGAAGAGGAAGAAGAAGAGGTGCCGAGTGTTGGAAAGAGAAAGGCAAAAGGAGGGTGAGATTAATTTTTATCTTCATTCATTTTCATGCATTTTCTGTTAACATTTTGGTATTGGATGTTTGGATACTGAGAAAATGTTGGACCAAAGATTGAATTTTTGGCAGTTTGGGCCTGTTGGGCTATTGAAAGTTTGCCACTTTATCCTTTGGTTTGCTTACGTCTCATTCTTTTCAGTCTTAAAATGAAGGGGCAAGAATGAAAAAAAAATGTTTCGGTAATTAGAAGCTCAATTTTTTTTTTTTCAGTTATATTTTTGGGAAAATGGTAAAATTTTGTACCAGATACAGTTGTTGAGTGGAGACAGTACTTTTGGAAGTGACTCATTGGCTTATTTATTGCATTACATTGTTTGATTGTGCAGGATTAATGTCCTTGCATGTAAACTGGTAAATTTCAAATATATGCACTGGTAATAGTTTGGTTTGGAACAGTGAAACCTGATAGCTTACATTGACTGTATTATGTAATAAAATACTAACATGTATTGAAAGTCTATTCAGTGACAATTTGTCTAGATATCCCAAAACCACCAACCCAAGTATGTTTGTTGTTCGTTTGTCATGTGCGCCCTCAACAAGATTGTGATATCAGTTATGATCTCCGTGTTGCTTATATTACGGCACTTTTGACATTAAGGGGGTTAGAGTCTCATGCATCAGAACTGGAAACGCTCTTGTACATTTTAGCATTCCGTAACTTCTTTTTAGGACTGTTTTAGCTTTTTCTTCAATTATATGAACGGTGGAATGTTGAAGTATGTGTAGGATTATATACTGATATGAATTGTCCAGTTGTTGAATGGAAACTAATATTACAGCCAGGCTCATAGCTCATCCACTTCTCACACATCATAGAGAACAAAATTGTATGAGCTGATAAACTTTGTTAAATGCACATTAAATACTAAAGTTGTAGTTAAGGATTTTGGCTTATTACCCTATAATCACATTCTTAGGAATGAAAACCTCAATCTAAACTTTAATGTATGCACCCCTAGCTATATTGATATATGACTATATGTTGCTAAAGAGAACTGTGATTCAGTTGGAAATAGTAGAATATATAGCTGATAAATTGCATATATGAATTGTTTTGCCTATGGTTTGTTTGGTGTCAAGTACTCCTTCCTTCCCACAAAGACTCTCGTTTTATTTTCCACTTGCACCCTTGCTATAACTTATAGCTACCTAATATGTATCGATATAAAGTATATTATTGGAAAATAACTACAGTTTGTTTTAAAAGAGAAAAATGGGTACTCTTTGCAGAACAGCCACTTTAGAAAGTAGGATAATCTTTTTCGTGATGGAAGGAGTGTTTGTTAATGCTTGTGGTATGTTTAGTAATTTGGTTCCAGTTACATTTTTGGAGAAACTCATGTATCTGTATATAAAGATAAGTAGTTATATTTTATCATATATTGGAACTAATATATACCTTTTGGGTTGTGCACTCTCAAATCTCAATGCAATTTCCCCCCTTCATATAGTTCTAACAAGGTGGATAAAGATGTCAAAAAGAAAAGAGGGGGAGGGGGATTTACCAAATTATGCAGTCTTTCTCCACAGCTACAGAAGTTAGTTGGAGAGCCAGAATTGGCCAGAACTGAGGTACTGTCACTTACCATTCAGACAATTCATTTTCAGTTTCTTGTTAGTTGACTAGAGTAGGAAATCATACTTTCAAGCTCCCTATGTGGTTCCTGATTGTTTGGTTATAGGTTGTCAAGAAACTTTGGGCCTATATACGGGAGCACAACTTGCAAGACCCAAGCAATAGGCGGAATATATTGTGTGATGAATCGCTGGAGGCCCTTTTTCGTGTCAAGTCTATCAACATGTTTAAAATGAATAAATCCCTGTGCAAGCATATTTGGCCATTGGCTTCAGGAGACGGTAATGAAATTCTTGCATGTTTGTTTATTGCCGTTAGTTCTCTTGCTGTCTTTTCCATTAATATGTTGCTGCAGTTAGGAACAATGGTTTTTTGCAGTTGAGTTACGCTTATGTGATAATATACAATGCAATCTATAACAGTAATCAAAGTGTTTCTATAATTTACATTGTAAGATTCAAACCTCCTAGTCCTAGGTCATTTAATCATTGAAGAACTAATTTATTTGTTCAGTGTTAATTGTCTGTTCACATATTTCTGTGTGGAACTTGTCACAGACTCACAGTTGTTTGAATGAAATAAAATTTTATCGTACAAGGAATTGGATAATTATATTAGTTTGAAGTCACTACCCTTTTTTCTTTACCAGAAGTCCAAAATGAAAAACAAAAGTGGATTTGAGTTGAATATAATGCACTTTGAACTGGTCAAATTTTGGCTAATCCCATACCTTTTAAAGGTTGAATTGGGTCAAGTGTAATAACTAAACTGTTGGAAATACATTATGAATCAACTAGCAATGTAGTGTAGTTCAGCTCAGTGCTAGATGTATTTGTGAAAGAGCTGAAATAGTAAATGAGTATTGTACCGACTTAAATATATGTTCGGCTATGAAGCTCAATAAGTTTTGCAGAATGAGCAAAAAAGCTATCATACTGAAAATACTTTAAAATGTAAACTATTTGGCATTAAGTTATACTAATCAATAGTCTAGCTTAAAATTGACCCCATGAATAAGTTTTTGAGTCATGAATGTAAAAATATGATGATACCCATAAAATGTTAGTCAGGTTGTACAAATAAAATTCTAGAAAATCGTCTTGAGATCAAATATACAAACATTTTGAATGTATTTTTTTGGACTTCAAGAAACATTTAGGATGATGATGACCGAGTTTTTTTGTCAATATGGTCAGTCATGCAATAATGGAAGACAATTCTAGCTATATTATATCTGAACTTGGAGGTCTTTCATCCCATTTGTAATTTGTAAATAGAGTATGAGAGGCTAAGGAGTGGGCATATGGCCTTCGCCCTTCTGTACACATGCAGATCTGTATGTGTGTGTGTGTCTGTATATTGGCAACAGACCAAACATAGTACAATTGACAGGAAGCTAAAGTGGAATACATGTTAACATTAAATATACAATAGACCATGCCAACAAAAAAAGAAAAAAAAGAAGACTCGACATATAAGCTAATCTCTCACCCAAAGACTGATGTGTTCCTCCGTGTGATTCTGGCAACCTGTTTTGTCGCCTCTGAGAGTTTCAGGCTATGTTGTTTCCTTTCAGATGGTCCTAGCCAAGTATTTTTTTGGTCTATATTGGAATTCAACTGCCGCCAGCCCAAATGATTGTACTCATAAGACTGTTCTAATCTTACATTTTCAAATCACCCTGACAGGGTTAATATCTCTTGTCTCTAATCCCATGAGCTGCTCCATTCTTATCGTCCCAGTGCTGGCCAGCAGAAAAATGTTAATCTTTTTTGTTCATTAACCGTTTCTGTTCACATTCACACATCACACCTTGTAAAGAGAATTATAAGATATGAAACTCAATCTTTAAGCATGCTGTTTACAATGCTTTCATAATGTCAGATTTGAAACTAGTTCAGTTGTAGGATATTTGGCACATGAAAATCACCATTAGGTTGTGTTGATAAGATGCAATGACTTAACATGCTCAAGAATTCTGGATTCTGATGTATTTTTTGTCTCCCTGGCTTATTTAGACAAGCTGCTAACCATGTTATAGAATTTTCACCATAAAGGGATAATTAATCTTTTATTCTTTGTAATGGCTTGGTATAGAAACATTCAGCGTCTACTACCTCAGATGGAAACATTCAACATTCATTTCATTTTATAGAAATTATTTCTACGGTGCTCTTCAATGTTAATGAGTAAAAAGGTTTAGAGGCATTTAGCAGGAGATGCATAATTTGATACTTGGTTGACATACTAACACCAGACTTGACCAATCAGAAACTGTAAAGCAAGAGATTAAAGCTGAAGAAAGTAGTCATTCTATGTCAGAAGCAGAGGTCAGTGAGGAGGAGGAAGTAGAGAGAAAAAGAAAAGTGAGAAGGAAAGGAGGGTGGGTTTTTCTATCCGTTCTTCGTTATGTTGTTGTCATTGATGTTTTTCTTGTGGTTGTTGAAGTTGTATAGATTGGAGAATGATTGTCACCTGAAGTAGCTGCATACTTACTAACTGCTAGAATGTATTTTGACTTTGTTCATTGATATTTGCCCAAATGATTGCATTTAGGATTTTTGTTAAAGATTTGCTTGAATTTTTTTTTATTATCATGAACTTAGGTACTAAATTTGTTCCTTCTAGTATCACATACTACTTACACTTGTTGATTTCTGGGTATTTTGTTTGCAATACAGGTTTTAGAAACCTTTGATCTCTCATGTATTTTGTGGCATTGAGTTTCTTTACCCAGGTGGCACCAATAGACTTGATGGATTCAGATTACAAGGTTTTCTATGTATGGTTTGCTTTCAAACAGGAATGTAATAGATTAATATGTTTAAAATAGTTATTTATCCTTTTAGGTAACTACAATCCCTATGCTAAAATAAAAATAAAAAGTAATGAAAAAAAGTTCATATTTTTGGAGGTAAATACTTTCTAAATAATGAGATTGTGCTTATATATTATATGCTGTACTTATTGAACTGAGATATTCAAGTGATTAGAGGAGTTGATTGATTTATATTCCGTTCTATTAATGATTGGTTATCCTGTATTCTCTTTGGTTTCTGTGGATATGGAAATATATATTTTTTTTTTTGGTATTTCAACCAATCATTTACAAATGCTTTTTCCCTGGTAGCCATTGGAATGATATACTAGATTTCAAAGTAGCTGGTAATGATGCTAAAATGAACTATCTTATCTAGTAGGTCTGCAGAAGTTGATAAAGAGACCAAGAAAAGGGGTGGCTTTACCAAGCTATGTAGCCTTTCTCCAGAGCTTCAAAAATTCACTGGAAGTTCTGAATTGGCAAGAACTGAGGTATGTGGAGTTTTGTAGCGTTCCTCTGAATTTTTTTGCCCATGAGTGGATTATTTTGAAGTACAATTTGACATTAATTTTAGTTCTTTCTCATAATTGTATTAATCTGCTTTGGTCGTAGGTTGTAAAGAAAATTTGGGCCTATATTAAGGAGAAGGATTTGCAAGATCCAAAGAATAAGCGAAATATATTATGCGACGAAGCATTGCATGCACTTTTCCAGGTTGATTCTATCGACATGTTCAAAATGAATAAAGCCCTATCGGAGCATATAAGACCGTTAAAAGCAGAAAATGGTATTTCCTTTATTCAGTTATCTTTTTTAGTTTATTGTACACTGAACAAAATACACAGCTTAGTTATCTTTTTCCAGCAATCCTAACTAGCATTTCCTGTTGCTTACATGTTTTGATTGTGCTTGTTAGTTCTGTAGTTTTTAGTTTGGGGCATCTGGTTCTGGATTAACTGCATTTATCAGTGCTCAACAGATTTAAGTTTCCTTATCTTTTGACCATATGGTATCTAAAAAGGATGAGGAATGGAAATAGATGTAAGTGAAATGTATATGATTAGTACTTGACTTTCCTCCATATGTCACCATGTACCTTTGTTGTAACAAACTCAATTGGTCATAACTAATGTATACGAGAGATACCGTTGGTAATTCATATATAATGCCCTTACCTGAAAGGAAAGGGGTCCCTTTGAGATAAACAAATTTATTACCGTGGACACTTATTTTGGGACAGAGGGAGTACTGGAATAGTTTGTTACTTGGATTGCTTAATTCTTGATGACTGTTTGGGAATATTAGTGATCAAATATTTGGTTACAATATTGATTACGAATTCTATGTAAGTGAAGTAAAATCTCTGTTTGGGAAGTGTCTTTTTGCTTCATACTTTTTCCTACATACAACCCTTACACTTGTTTCTGTAATCATGCATGCTGGAGAACCCTGCTATGATCTGGGAATAGTTTGTTGCCTTCTAGCCTTATAAAGATATTAGATGTTACGAAGGGTGACATGTTGTGCAGCTCAACCTATCTTCCAAATCCTGACTGACTGGATGAAAACACATTATCTTGTATATTTCCATTTCTGTTGCTGGAGACGGAGATGATTTCTTTAATTGATTACTAACCTTCAGAAGTCTGTGTAGCTTACACGAATTCTGACCAACATAAATTGGCTGTATGCAATTAACCTAGATTTCTTTTCCAACCAATAATAGGCAGCTTTTTATACTTCTTTTCTTTATGTTCTTCATTGCACTGCCCATAGTTAATAAGTTTGCTTAGAGTTTACCAGAAAGAAAATTTGACGAGTCAGCTAGCATGGTTAATCAGACCATGGAATTTTCCATGAATGACGAATCTTCTTCCTTTTTTGACGTGTATTGGGTGCAGAGCATTCATCCTTGTCGTTCTCCTATATCCAACATTTGGCATCTCATTCATCCTGTACTGTAGTTTCTTTTGATAGGATGGAGATGCAATTTGAAAGAAAAAGTTAAAACAAAAAAAATATTACATACCATTTTGCGTTTTATAACTTGTTAAAAAAATTACTCTTGTGAATTATCCAATATCCACTTCAAGAGATTTTTCATTTTAAAGACTGTTTCAAAGGCTCTCTATTTATTTATTTATTGAAATAGTAATATTTTCTCCTTGATGCAGTAGATCCAGGCGACTCATCACAATCGGAAAAGCAGCTGAAGCAGGAGAGTGAAGGTGAGTACCATAACACATACTACTAGCTTGCCAGATTGAGATAGTTATGTATTCACATCTAAGTGCAAGAAGAGCATTTTTTTCCGTACAATAGCACATCTAGTGGCGCACATTGTGAGGAATATAAGTGAGAGAAGTGTGTTTTTTCGTTTTTTTGCCGCCAATCAAGAGTAACTATTAGTCTAGTGGTATTTTTTTTCCTGTTGCGGTCTACACTACACCAGAGAATTGCTGTGCATATAAACCATGTTTGTGTATCTGTGTTGATATATGAAGATGAACTATGAGTGCCAGTTGGTTCAACTGAGTCTTATGTAAGCACATCTAGAAAAGTTTTAAAGCCTACTTAAAAATAACAGGCTTGACTAAACTATTTTTTGTTCATAATTAGTAATATGTAAAATAAATTGCTTGTCAGCGGCATAACGTTTACCCTTCATTGTTCAGCTTCAAATGAGCCAGAACGGAATGAAAAACGTCCGAAGGATGAAGGTACTGATGTGGTCCTTTTCTATTTTAGATGCTCTATAGTAGATTCCTTTGGCGGTGTGATATATTCCTTTTGCCATTGTTCAAATTGTTGAGGGATAATATTGTATTTTTTAAACTTGTTTTACATGTTTTACATTCGTTCTAATTATTTTACAGGATCCGTCTGATAAGAGGATAATAATATGCAATGATAGGATCAAACAAAACTGTTTGGTTAAGTCCTTCAGTACCTCCACGTCCCGAAGCAATCTGACTGCTGATTTATCAAGACAGAATAGTGAGTTGCTCATGTGTATATATTATGAGCCCATGAGATGTAGCCAATTTTGATTGCAAGTCAAAATTTCTTGAAATGGATGTTTGTTGGCTCCTGTTGCGGAGGAAACACATTTCTCCTGTGGTGCTAACTTGGTTACCCAAAACCCTTTTGCAAATGTCAAATTGAGACTAGTTTGCTTCTTTACCTCTTAATGTGAGCCGTTTTGCCTTGTGTCTCCATCTGCCATATCTTTTAACATGTTGAAGAAAGGAAAATAGTTTCTGAGCATGGCTAGTTTGCCGATATAGGCACACAGAAAGCATGTCTAATGTGCATCATGTCAAGTGCCCATAAGGCCAAATACTTTAATACTCTGTTTTGCTGTTTTAGACGAATAGTTTTGCAGACAGGTATGATATATCTCTAATCATTTGTCAGGATGCGGATGCGCCTGTAAAATCATTGTGGTAAGATCATGATTCGGCTTGTTTGTGCATTTATGTCTTCAGAACTCTCTTTTCAAGATTTCATGATTTATTTGTTTCTTTATTTATGTAATCACTACTAACATGAAAAAACCTCATGATGCACGCACAAAATTCCCCGAATTAGATAGCCTTTTCTCTTGTTTGTTTGAGAGTACGGCAACAGATCAAATTGTTGCTTGATGTTAATACTATCAAGTAGTTTGCTTATTGCTGAAGATCATGTCTCCTAGATTTCTGTATGCTATGTTTTCAACTGTACATGCGTTTCGGAGAATGGCTGATTGTAGTTTCATTCAAGAACCATATATTGCTCAAAACACTTGCATTGATTTGATTCTGTATGTTGTGCATACTACCTTTTCTGTCAAAAATGGACGTGCGAAAATTAAAACCTCTTGTAATTGATTCTTGTGATTAGCTTTAGCTGGTATTATGTGTTTATCAAGTGTGATCTCCATGAATTTGAACCATTTCCTTGCATATGCTTCCTGGATCAGTTAACATTTAGGCTTCAATAGATACTTGATGGATTGTGTTTTCTCGTAGAAGAAAAAATCAACTTGTATGCCTTGTTATGGAAAAGAAAAACGTGTAAATTCAATTTTTTTTTATCAAAATGAAAATTCGGACACTCGTGTTAGGACGGAAGAGGCATTCAATTGGAATTCTTCACGTTAAACCTATAAATGTATATGCAAAAATTAAAATAACGGGGTGAATGTGCCCACATTTTAGACAATTATAAGTGTACTTGGAAACATTTATCCCGTTACAATGTCGTGGCAATTGTTTTAACTGTGCGATCTTATTTGTTAAATGGTAATAGGGCGGGTTTGATTCTAGGTGATTGTTTGGAGTTCTGTAACTCGTTTATCTTTTTTGTTTGTTTGTTGATCTCCAAATCGAATGGATCATGGCTTAGTTAAATTAGTTGATTCCGATTCCAATGCAAGACATTGAAATGTAATGGGGGTATGGGAATTTGGACAATTTTGCAGGGGTATGAATGGTAGAAAACAAGATGGCACTAGTGGTAATAACATGGGAAGAAAAAAAATTATATATATATTTGGATGTGAAATGGAAAACGCCAAAAGAGAGAGAGGAAGAATCTGAGACGATAGGTCCCACCAATATTCGAAATGCTAAAAGCACCGCCGTTCATATGCGGCGAATAGATTCCCCCAACGCTCTAGTTTCCACGTCATGCCCACGCGCCTTCCCTCATTGGCATTGGCCGACATCCCCACGTTTTTACTATTGCCACTCCTCCACAGGAATCCAATCTCCTTGTGCCCAACAATTTTGGGATATGTTGTTTATCTAAGACCTAATATTATATTTTTTAGATTTTGTTTTATAATATTTCTCTTAATCCCATTAATGCATCTAATTTGGAGAGCAACATCGTGGGCTCTGATCTCCATATTTTTCTTGATGAATTTTTATATATTAAAATTTTCAATAATACTACTTAATATGTTCCATTGTTTAATATCACATGTTCCATTTGTAAATATAATCATAATATGGTGATTTTTTTTTTAATTTGGTCAACTTATTCCTACCATATCTTGTTTACATACACAGACCAATGAGATGCAAGAGTTTTTAATGTACTTCAATAATTCAACTGATGATTTTGAGGGATATAATTAAAAGATATATGTTCTTTTGAGTCAAAATGCACGTTAAGATAACTTATAAAACTTATAAAATTTTAATATAGCAAAATAGAAACTTGTTCTCATAGAAATAGTTTAAAAGTTTAAGTTCCATATATAATTTCACTTACAATCGCGAGTTTAAATCTAATTATGCGGAGGTTTAAATTTATTTCATTTTACCTGTCTAGAGTGATTGACAAATTTTTCTTTTTCTTCAGTTTTGTGTTGAGGAAGCTAGCTTGTTTGGTGGGTGTTGTGGCATGTACATAACAAAAACATCAAAAAAATATATTGTGCATTCTTCATAAGAATCCACTAGTAATAGCAGCACTAGAGGTTTATGGAGTGTGTTGAAAAAGGGGACCATATTGATAGTCCAAACTCAAAAAGTCTTGTGTGTTGATTGTGATGCTCTATGGTACAAACTTTTCGCCACACCATTGGCGATCATCCATAAAAGAAATTAATGAGGCCATGTTTATGTAGCTACCTAGTGCACTTATCCATCACCACTCACACCTTTTTCGCTTCATTGGTCGGAAATGAACGATGGATCAGGTTGAGCTACGCAACATGAGATACTTGTATTAAAGAAATGCTATCTTTATATATTTGAAAGACGACAATTCTACTGTTAACAAATTACTTTGAAAACAAGTATCAAATAATATCGTCTACAAGACATATATATTTGTTGTTATGATTTTGATGATGTTGTAGGATGTTAGAACCGTCTTTCCCGTTATAGAGAGAAAAATTATTGAGTTGTTGAGTGATCAATAATCGCATATATAAAAGTACTACTCCATCCATTCTAAAATGAGTTTTTTGTTTCTCTTAAAAAATTCTCAAAAAAAGTGTAATTTTTATTATTTTAAAAAACGTTAGTTATGCTTGAATGGTCAATAATATCCTCTTATAAATTAGTTAGTATTCTTTCGGTTTGTTATAGCACGTGCTCATATATATATGACGATAAAAGAGCAAATGCACAACGCTAACTAACTTCTCTTTAATTTTTTCAAAATAAAAACAACCACACTCGTTCTGAGATGAAGGAAGTACTATTTTATTTTATTTTTTTGAAAGGAAGTACTATTTTATTTAAAGTATATAAAATTTGTAAAGAAAATATAACGTACGGTTTGATTTATGACAAGTGAACGTAATATATGTATTCACTTTTAACAATTCAATATTCTGTCTAATGGAAAAGTGACACAAATTTCTTTAGTTATTAGAGCATAGAAACAGTACTTGTCATTTAGGAAATGCATCAAGCAATTGAACTTTTAGAAATACACTAGCTAGGTTAGGGAAAGACTCCACTTTGATAAAGAATAAATGGTACATACACTATTGAACCACATGTACTCTTATCAAAACTTCATTAATCCCAAGCTCCTATATAATTTCTATAATCTATTTGTATTAAGTGTGTGATTGATTGGGATCAAAGAAAAAGCATAATAGACAATGCATATAATTAGTTGCATACCAATCCCATATATATGTTGTATAGTGTAGAGGAATTCCCAAGCTAATGAGTAAAAAATTGAAAGATAAGATGTTAAAGTGAAAAAGGAGAGAAAAAGAGAGAAGAAACATGATGTAGTCTCTAGGGGTGGAGATGGAGAAGAAGAAGTGGAATTGTTGCAAGGACCAAGCATGCAACAACAATAATGCCACTCAACAACAACTCTTAGACAAAGACAAGAAACCCTAGATGACAAAGACCATCCTCATCTACTCACCATCAACACTTCACAAAAAAGTAAATTATTTTCTATGGGTTTGTTAATTTTTATAATTTAAGAGATTCCATCATAGAAGACAAAAGACCCAATAATTTTCTATAAAAAAAAGATACCCTTGTGATTTGTGAATAAGAAGGTGTCATGTACACCATGACCACAGAGTCATAGATGCCATGGAATTGGAACACGAGCTTACATTGTCATCACATGAAAGATGCTTTGCTCTGATAAGGATTTGTGTGTGTGTCTTCTTCCAAACTACCTCAAATAAGGTATCTCATTTTGTTCTATGCCTTCCAAATTCAATCAATAATTTGGCTTCTTTATTTATTTATTTATGTTTTTCATTTTGAGCTAGGCAAGAGGTTTGTTTTGCTCCTTTCTTTTAAGTGGAATAATATTTTTCACTTTTTTGCCAAGAATATTGTATGCTTTGATTCTCATGCATGAACCTTTAATTTGTGAGCTCAGAGGTGATCTCATCATGATAAGTTGTACAATAAATCAAACAAGTTTTAGCATAATTTCATTTCATTAAATATATTGTTGAGTTTTCAATCTTGTATTTATTGTTAAACCTTTTAAACTTGGTTATTGTATCACATTTTTAATTATAAAATATAATTTTTAGAGTACAATAATGTAATTGAAAAGCTTCATTGTTACAGATCCCATTTCTTGGATTCCTGATAGTATCTTGAATTCACATGAGATGCTTAATGCTATGCTTTAATTTGTCTGTGAAATTATGCAAACTGGTTGGTTTGGTTGGCTTTTCAAATCCCAACCAGTCAAGATCTCTTTGTCTCTCTCTCATCTCTGTAGATAATTAAAATTCCATATATAAATATTCCACTTTTGATTATATATATTTAATATGTTGAATTGACCAGATTCTATGTTTTTGGTTGAATGAACCTTCTTCATGCCATTGCCTGCTGTTCTCTATTCCATTCTTTCGTTAAGAACTTGTTTGGTGACATTATTGAAAATTTGTAATCAACTATGAAGATGTATCAATTGTTGAAATGACCTAAATGAATATGAAGTATTTAAAAAATAGGTAATTAATTTGCTGAGGTTAACCAACATATGCATTAATTAAGTAATATAAACTATTGTAACATGCCAAATTTGATTGACCTCATTTTCATATACAACATTTAGCATTCCACAACTCAGTATAGCATGACATATAATTGAATGACCCTAGCTATTGACAAAATCAGGTAGACCTGATATGCATTTTACAGGAAAAAGAAAATTACATATTCAGATTTGATTCCTTCAAATGAATGAACAAGAAACAAGAAACCTTCATATATCAGTTATCCCTACAACATAATGTTGTACGGTTTGATGATGAAATTAACTATATGACGTGAGGATAAAAAGATAATTTACATTTCTCTCTTCTTTTCAAGGAGGCCAAACAAGAACTAACTTTCATTCGAAGTAGCTAGGTTAGGAGAATCTCATACACTTTGACTGCTCATTGTGAAATGACCATACTGCCCTTATCCCATTTTTTTCCTCCAAAACTCGCTAAAAGAATTAGTTACCACTCATTTATTGTTAAGTTGAATGAACATAATAATATCATCACAAGAACATCTCTCTCTTTAAGAAAATTTTAGAACTTTAACCAAAATTTCAACAATTTTATCAGTCACTCACTATAATTGAAAGGGCAAGATTGGCAACACAAATAAACAGGGCATGATTGACAATTACTATAGATTCTTGAATAGCAAGCATCCGACAAAATTAGTGGAAATGTGAGAAACCGGCGTGGATCGAAGCAAAAGTACGGTTGAAGATAGAATTTTAAATGTTTTGTTAATGACAAAATTTGAAAAGTGGGTCCTATTTAATGTAAAATAATTCTCATAAAATTGATGGAGGAGAGAAAGATTCCTAATTCTAGTAACAGAAATGGGAATCTATTGGCTGGAAAAGGTTGTCTGTATTTTATGATATAATCTAACTAAAATCTTAGGACATCAAATTTGTCCCCACACGTTTTGGATTCCTTATCTCCTAGTTACACCAATTATGATACATCCACACACAAATATAGATCCAAACACAAATGACTTGTTAGGAAAGATAAACATTTGTTTTTATAATTATTAAATGTTTGTTGACTATATAGACCTCAAGAGATAATTTTTGTTTGCTAAAATTAGGTCAGAATTTATTCACATCCTGCGGCAAATGGAAAACAGAGCAACACGAGTTGAGAGCGTAAGTAAGGTTTTATTTATTTATATGCAATTATAAGATTAAAAAATATGGATAAAAAAATACCCTACTTTAGTCTTGGCCAATAGCCATGTTGCCCTTGATTTTGATGCCATATTGTTAAGAAAAAAACTAGTCAATCGAATATTATATGCAATATATATAGAGACGGTATAATCTAAGCCAATTTTTGTGTAAGTTCGAGATACAACGACGTCTAAGTGATGCACAAACCATTTGGTTTGCGAGTGTTGGTAAAATAAATATTTTTGAATAAGTTAAATAACTAATTAAATACGTCACTACAAGAAGTGTGTGTTTTTTTTTTGAATAATTATACTATATGTCATCTTTTTGTCATCGCAAAAAATGAAAAATTTGAAGAGTCTAATTTTGATTTTTTTTCTTCCTTTCTTGCTTAATCGTCTCCTTTACATTTCTTTGTGTCTCACTAGAGAATCCACCGCCATTGGCACTCCACCGCGCACACATACTACCGGTAATAACCTTCACCTCCTTATATTTTAAAATAATTATTTGATGAAATGTAACTGATTTTAATTAGGGATGAAAATCTAGCTAGCACCAACCTGAACGGGGCACGAGACGATGATTTTTTACGGGGGCATGAGCCTATTTATTAGATATATTGGTCGATCAATTAAACATATCAGTCCATCAACACATAAATGAGTTAGATAAGGTGTTTAAAGGAATTATGTTAATAACTCATGAAGTACAATATTATATTCATGAAAGTACTCTATTTATTAGATATATTGGTCGATCAATTAAACATATCAGTCCACCAACACATATATTTGGTTTATCAACTCATATACTTAGCCGACCAATTCAAATACTTAGATCATAATACGAGTTTGCCTATAACGTTAGAGCACAATGAAGGAAACATAAACTATTTCAATTGATGATGGTAGAATAACATTTTGGTAACTAAACATAAGTACAGTAAAGCTAATTTGGTCGACAATATCATTTCTCTCTCTTCCTACTTCCTTCAATATACTCCAAGCCTCCTTTTACAAATACAACTTATCTCCTTTTTTTAACGTGTTTTACCAAACAACACATTTGGTAAAAGAGAAAATAAAGGAGTCTCTTCAAAGTTTCCAAACATGCTCTGAGTGTTGGAATCTAGATGGACATGGACTACCTTCAATACTATTCCTCCTTTGGTGGCTTCTTGATCTAATTATTCTTGGCCAATCACACTTCACAAACATTGTTTGTTGAAATCATTTAATCCATGTTTGACTGTAAGCCATTCACATTTTCACTTAAATATATTTGGGACCATTTTTTGTCTACTAAACATAATTATTTGGTGAAATCTTTTGAGCAAAGTCAATTTGACCCATTTAAGATATTTATGTTAAAAAGTGGACTATTTTCTAAAGACTTGTTTGCAAATTCGCCAACTGCATATGGTTTTCCTTTATTTTTCTATCAACGTGATTAAAAGTTCTATTTACAACTGATGGATTCTAATTTTTTAATTTTGTTGTTCTTACAGTCAATTGTTTTTTTAAAAATTTAAATTGAGTTACACAACAGGAGGTAGCTCCCCCTTTTAACCCAAAACTCCACCCCACCCGACGCAATAAGATTTGAACCCAAGACCTCCTATTTACAGATGTATGTCTTAATCATTGCGCCACCCCCTAATGGGCCTACAGTCAATTGTTGTATTGGATTGATTTTAAAAAGTTGATATATATATATATAAAGTAAAATAGTCATGACAAATTAATATAAAAGTTATATGTCATATAGTTATAGTTGAACTACAAAAAAAGTTAATTATGTCGAAAATTTGTGACAAAAATCTTATTTTCCGTCACAGACACACATTTGTGATAAAAAATTTTGTCACAACCATTTGTGACAATCCAAACAATCACATAAATATTTTGTCACAGTTTCGTCACAAAGTACATTTCGTGACTGAAAATTCACGAATTTGTGACATGAATTTCCGTCACAGATCTCAAGTTTTATTATAGTGTTGTGAGAAATATGTGAATTATAAATTTTAATGATCAATGAAGATGTGATCGAACAATATAAAGATCAATGGGGATATTAAAAATAATTGAATAATCAAGTATGATATGTGTATAGTTGGGGTATCAATTATAACCTTGACTAAAAATATTATATGTCTCAAAATAAATGTCATATTTGTATTGCATTTTGTCCCAAAACGAGTATCATCTCTTTTTTTAGTAAATAAGTTATGTATGAACTACAAATAATATATTTTTTATAATAAATTAGTTAATATTCTTTGAATTCGCTACAACACGCGCTATTTAGAGTGTAAAAAATATATACAACAATAACTTCTTCTTTTTATATAATATCAAGACACTCATTTTAAAATGTATATAATAATATAAATGCTTAGCCATTCTTTCGTGACTTTGGTTGGCGAAATAATTTTTAAAATAGTAATAAAAATCTAACGCTAAGCTTGTATCAGAAGATGCTTTTGTAATGATGCAATATCAACATTGCCATTTATCAATAGGAAAAAAAGCAAATATTGAACATTTTCTTTTCAACAATAAAGCAAAAGTTACTCCAAAATTCATTTCCCTTTTTAATCATAAAATTTGTGATTTTTGTGTATGTTTTTGTCTTCTATTTTATATATTTTAATGGTCTTAAAAGTTTGTTTAAAAAAAAAAACTTTTAACCACCAATCGCGTGGGTCAATTGGTAAGAGATTGTTCCAGTTTAACTTGAAATCTCAAGTTCGAGTCTTAGGGAATGCAATTGCGTTAAAACTTGGTAGGGAGAGCTTTTCCGCTTTTGTGGTCCTACCCGTCTCGAATGGGGATTAGTTTAAACGTGGTATGACTTAAAGGTGCTGATCTCGTGCTAATCGCGGGCCCGTTTCGGAAACCTAATGGTTAAGACAAAAAAAGTGACTTTTAAATTTTAGGGTTTGCGTCTCTCTTTCTCTCTGCCGTTTTAAGAGTCGGGTAGAGTTTTTGTTCGGCTACGACTACTCTTGATTTAAGAGCGATGACAATCCTTTGGATTTGCATATAGCAAATTGCGATTTTTCTCGTTCATACAGTGAGCTCTTGCTTTTATAACAAGTTTAGATTTTGTAAGTGTTTGAAGAGTGGCGGCGTAGATTCGCGGTAGATTTTTGGTTGGTTTGCGCGTAGGGTAGCAAGAGGCGATTGTATAGAAGGAAAATGTGGCTTGGAATGTGGTGATTTGGTCAGAGTCATCGGATCAGCCTTCGAGTTTGCTGTCAGATCAGATGACATACACGATGGTGATGAGAGGCGATTGGCAGAGCACTCCACGTGGTCGACTTAAATTTCAAGTGCAATCGTAGTAAGTTGTCCGTACTTTTCAAGCTAGATGAGAGGATTTTAGAGCCTTCAACTTGGTTATTCATGTTGATGGGGAGGAAAATCTAATGTATTTGGTTTGATCATTCATGATTTTTAGTTATTGTGGTTCATGTCAGTTTTCTTTTTTCGGGTTGGTCTGCGAAACGAGTGGCCCACGAGTTATTTAAGTTTTCAATCTCTTTGTCAGATTTGTCTTTATTACCGTCCAATTTGAAGTAATAAAATATTAATTTTGTGTTAAAAAAAGAGTTTGTTACCATGAAACTTACTCGTAAAGAAAAAAATATATGTAGCTACTATGAAATATTTTGCTAACATATATTCTTTTTGTTTGAATAAAACAACAAAAAATACTTCAATTTTATTTTTACTTGGAGGAGTGAATTTTCTGTTGTCGTCCCAGTATTAATTTTAGCTGATAAGATGTAATTAATATTGATTTTAAGTTTCAAAATCATAAAAGAAAAGGAAGATATTCTCAAAAGAAAACTGAACCAAATTGATTAAATGGGAAATTAGTAATTAATTAGGACAAGTGTCCGAGTGAACTCGGGCGAGTGAGGGATAGGATACGCGACGCGACGACGCGATTGACACATTATAACCATTGTTGAAACCTGGCGATGCTCCTCTGTTCAACACCAGAATCTTCGCGTTTGATTTTCCTTTTCGCTATACCAAAACCACTTTCTCTCTCCCCAAACACCCTCTTTTCTCTTCTTCGCATCCACACTATATTCTCTTTCTCTATCTATATATACAGATCTCACTGTCTCTCTTTTCTTCCAATTTTCTATCATTTTCTTTTAGGTAATCAAACTTTAAGATCATTAGAGAAAGAAGAAGAAGAAAAGGATCTGAATTTTCTGTTTCTGATTGCTTTGCGAGAAATGGGTTCGCTTCCACCTGAACTGAGCTTGGATTTTAGACCCACTTTTGTTCCCAAAACGATCAGTGCCTTTCTCAAGGAGCTATCGATGATCGGAAATTGCTCTGAGAAAGTCGCGAAGCTTGACGATTTTGTCAGGAGATTGGAGGAGGAGATGAGGAAGATCGACGCCTTCAAGCGCGAGCTTCCTCTCTGCATGTTTCTGTTAAACGATGGTTCGTCTTCGTTTTTCTCTTCATTTTTTTATTATTTGAAACATAATTTTGTTTCTATATATTAGTAATATAATTCAATTGTGGATATGGGTTTTTTTGGTTTTGATGGTTTTGATTAATGGGTGTTTAATGAATACAATTTGTGGAGCTGGGTTTTTGTTTTCTGAGGATTTTGATCAATGGGTGTGTCTCAGTTTCATATTCTGGAGATGGGTTTTTGGTTCTGCTATGTTGTTCTGGTTGGCTCAATTATGTTTTGACTAACTTGCTTTGTGATGGTCTGTTGTTGCAGCAATTTTAGCTTTGAAAGAAGAGTCATTGCACTCCATGGCATCAAAAGCAGAAGCAGAACCAAAACCAGTATTAGAGGAATTCATTCCAATGAAGAAGGAGAGTGAAAATGAAGGAAGTAAAAAAGAAAGAGAACGTAGAGATAAGAAGCGATGGATGAGCACTTTTCAGCTCTACGATTATGATACTCCCAAACACAATGAAATTAAGGTAAAATTGCAAAGATACTTTGTAGAGCTTTGATATTGCTTTATGATGAGCTAAGGTTGAATTGAAGCAAATTTAATTAAAAGACAATTGTGGTGATTAATTGAAATGCTTTTGTGTTTGTATGATAGAGGACTGAGGAAGATAATAACACAGCAAAAGAAGTGGATACATTTCAGATTCGGAACTATAAGAAGGGAGCTGGAGGAGGAAAGGCTTTTTTGCCTTACTCCGAATTCCCAGTTGCAGTGGTGAGGAAGGAAGAACGAGAGGAATTACCAGTTCCTAGCCTTTCACTTCTCACTCCCGGGATTAAAAATCCGAGGGAAGAATCGGGTTCTAGTGGATCCAAGACTAGTTTTAGCCGAGCAGTTTCCTCCTCTGGTGTTAATGTATCCAGCTTAAGATCGGGGCCACAGCAGTCGCATACTGCAAGGAAACAAAGGAGGTGCTGGTCACCAGAGTTGCACCGGCGGTTCGTGAATGCCTTGCAACAGCTTGGTGGTTCACAATGTAAGAAGATTGAACTGAACTTTAAATTTGAAGTTGATATTGGTTTTTATATTGTGAGTGACAGATCTAGCTAAGTGCATTTGAACTGAATTCTTTCTTATTTTTGTTTCCATAGATAACATTCCTAGAGTGGAAATTGTTTATACTTGGTACCAAAACCATATTCATTTTCCAAGATAGACATTATAGATAATAATTTGGAGATTTGGATCTTTTCCTTTTTTATCCTTGGCAATGGAATTTTATTAACTAGGAGATTGATTAGAAACATAGTGATAGCTGATAAGAAACTCGATCTTGTGTAGTTGTGTGACATAAATGAATCTGCAGGAAGCTTAAAACTAATTGTACTTTAAGTGCTGATAAATGAGAGGTCTTTTCTTATTAACACATATTTGTCTTTTTATTATCTAAATTGAGCTTCTTCTCTATCCTTTGCAGCGGCAACACCGAAGCAGATTAGAGAACTCATGCAAGTTGATGGCCTCACAAACGATGAAGTGAAGAGTCATTTGCAGGTGGGTCTCTGATTCCATTATCCTCGTCTTCGTTTTGTTCATGTGAATGTGAAGGAAACTAGAATGCTATGTTTTAGGAAGAAACTTATTTTATACATCTATGCTTCTACGTTAGGTTATTTGCAAGATATTGTTGCCTTTTGAAGATTTGTGTTTCTATAAAATTTAATTGTTGACAAAAATGCTAACCAAAGATCATTTTCAATTGCAGAAATACAGACTGCACACTCGTCGAGCTCCAGGTGCTACAGCCACTACCCCTGCAAATCAATCAGTCGTTGTTTTGGGGGGTTTGTGGATGCCCCAAGATCATTGCAGTGAATCCTCAAAGACAAACAGTTCTCAATCTGGTTCACCCCAAGGTCCCTTCCAATTAGGCGCACCTGGCTCCACAACGGGAGGTGACAGCATGGATGATGAAGAAGATGAAGCGAAATCCGAGAACTATAGCTGGAAAAGTCACATTCACAAACCTATAAAAAGTGATGTATAGAGTGTATCCACCATGAAATTTTGCAGATAAAAAGTATACATGGGAGGAGTTTATGAGTATGAAAATAATACATTATACATAAACCAGAAGGATCCTGAGAAACAACAAAGAGGGTTTAGGAATTTGGTTGAATTTGAGTTTTGTTCTCTCGGGATTGGTACAAGATTTTGAGTTAAACATCGATGGCATGGAAGGCACGAGGCTGTTTTTACGCGGTTATGAAGGTTATACTTTTCCCCTACCGATCTCTTTGTTACGCGAAATTGTGTTATTCTTTTGCCCTTAGAATTTGAGCTCTAAGACAGAATCATCATATGGTGTTATGTGCAGTCTCATCTTTGAACTGCAAGAAATACATCTATTTACTCAGTCTATTGAAGCATTGAGGAAAAGCTTCAACCCATAATTTATATATCATCTCTCTTTTGTTCTTATTTTATTGTGTTCTCTGTTGCAAATTCTTCAAGTTTTGTTTACTTAACTTGCACATATCAGAATATTAATAACTTGAAAATGGCCTTTTAGATTTGGGGAAAACCAAAGATTAGCTTTTCATGAGAGAAAAAGGTCACCCACTACCACTTTCTTTCACATTAGCTGTGGATTGATGCAAATTTGGATCAAATATGGTGTTTTCACATTCATAAAATAATGATATTATCACCCTCCAAGATTCTTCTCTATATGAAACTGAGGAAGAGTCAAATATTTTTTAATTTTAAATGTGCTCAGTATTTTGTTTATTATAATGTTTAGGACCATTTGATGTAGTACAAAATGACAGAACAAGATCTGGACTTATCTTAGAGAATATTTTAGTCATTTCTATTGCTTTTTTTAACAAAATAAAATAAGAACTTTGGTGACCATCTTCAACATGAACTGTTCTGGAATAAGATTATCTTTGTTTAAGGAAAAAAAGGGAAAGAATAAAGATAGACAAATTGGGCTGTAGATGCCATTTTTGAAAATTTGATTCCTCATCTTTTTTATATTAAACTTTTTTTCCCAATTTAACATATCTCAATTATGGGTTTGTTTGGAAAGAAAGAATCTTATTCTTGTTACATGATTACGACATTTCTCCTAATTAGTTATATGTATATATAATTTATAATGAGAACAATGAGTGTCGATCAAGACACAAATGAAATAGAATTTAGACGGCGCTCCGCGCCTATAAATTTATTATCTGATGATATTGAGTTTCAGCTCATACAAAAATTAGCTGAGTTCCTTTTATTTTTCTTTCATGATTTAAAACAAAGATTTGTTTATTTTATAATGAAGTTTTGTTAGATAATTTGGGGTCCAATACTCCAATCCAAACAGGGTGTTAAATTAAGTCAAATTGTTGGAAGATAGTAGATCTGATCCTCTATATATTTTTCACCTAACCCAACCATATCCCACTCAAAGAACACAATGACTTGTTATGTTTATCATGAGAGGTGCATGACAAAACAGTCCCTTTCACAACCTAAATAATAGAGAGAATCTTGCAGACATGGTATAATTATAAAGGAGCCCACATATATTGATTGCTCCATTTTTTCTTGAATATGGTATTAGTTGTTTGGTGAAGGATGTGAATGAAAATGATGGAACCATTTCCATACAACAATTTGACCTAAACATATTTGTATATATTATCCTATTTGATACTAAGAATAATTGGTTAATCTCACACTAAAATCTTTAAACAAGATATGGATTATTTAGTAATTAAGCACTGGAGGCCTCACTTACAAATAAAAAAGAAGAAATTCTATCCATTTCTTCGTTAAAAAAAAAAAAAAATCATACATTTAATCTTCATCTTTTTCTTCTTCTCATATTATTAGTTATTGAATAAACACAAATTTAACATGTTTAAACTGATCAACATATTTGACTATATGCTAGTTTATGAGAGCATATATACTATGAGTAAATTAAATTTTATAAGTATGGTTGGAAGTTTTTGTACCGTTATGAGTCGATTAACTTTGTTAAGTATTGTTGCGCGTTAAATGATTTTTAAGAGGACGGGAACCGATTTTATTTGTCATTGTTGAAATCAAGATTTTATTCATTATACGTCAGTTTGTAACATGTGTCACTGTTTGATTGGCCAATTATTTATTATTTTCTTATCTTTCATGCATGGATCATGATGAATCAAAACCAAACTTGAACCACAATCTTGGACAACATTACTACCTAAGAAACAATAATGAGCAACTAACATGCATCACGATCTTTATAGAACTTCAACTGTTCAACGTATTTCAGTAACCCTACCAAAAAAAAAAAAAAAAAAAAAAAAAAAAAATCCAGTGAAAAAAAAAAC
>JAYMTF010000094.1:0-54791 GCA_036897485.1 Pelargonium nanum
GCTCTCATGCACTTAGCGAGAATATTGTTATTGAGTCCTTTCAGTCTCCTTTCGAAGAGATTAAGTCTGCTGCTTCTTATGCCCTTGGCAATATTGCTGTTGGTAATTTGTCAAAGTATTTACCTTTTATCTTGGACCAGATTGATAATCAGCAGAAGAAACAATATTTGTTGCTTCACTCGTTGAAGGAGGTGGGTTTCTTTTGCAATTATTAGTTCCCATATAGCTGACTGTGACAGCTTAAATGTGATTTCTCATTTTCTTGTCATAATTTTTATTTCCTCTAATATTTTGCAGGTAATAGTTAGACAGTCTGTAGATAAAGCAGAGTTCCAGGATTCTAGCGTTGAGAAAATACTTAAACTGCTCTTCAACCACTGTGAAAGTGAGGAAGAGGGTGTTCGCAATGTAGTAGCTGAATGTCTGGGTAAAATTGCACTAATTGAACCTGCAAAACTTGTACCTGCACTTAAGGTATCATCCCATAGAAGCAAACGAGTTGCTCACTTTCATTATGGTTATAACATTTATTATTTATGGGCTTTGCGTCAATGTTTTGTTTTACTGCAGGTGCGAACAACCAGTCCAGCTGCGTTCACTCGAGCAACGGTTGTCATTGCTGTGAAATATTCTTTAGTAGAAAGGCCAGAGAAGATAGACGAGATCATATACCCTGAAATCTCATCGTTCCTGATGCTTATTAAGGATCAAGATCGAGTAAGTCTTAATCCACATTCATCTGATGGTTTTATCAATGCATATGTATCAGTGGTGTGTCACGTTATCATTATTTTGTAATGGGCATTATGCAGCATGTTAGGCGTGCAGCTGTGTTGGCCTTGAGTACAGCGGCTCATAATAAGCCTAACCTCATAAAGGGGCTCCTTCCAGAATTATTGCCACTTCTTTATGATCAAACAATTGTTAAGGTAACTTGAGATTTTGACACTTTTTTGTTCTGAATATATCAATAATTGAAATTGAAGTTGATGAGATCAATATTAATGAAGTTTTGTTATGTTTATGTTTTTATTGTTTTAGTTACTTTTCATGTGATGTGCTGGTATGGTATTTGGAACTCGTGTTGTCAAATATTAGGGCTAGTTTATAATATAGAATAGAGCTGTTTAGTTGTTCTTTTAACTTCTTTGGGAAATAAAGGATGGGTTGTAAACTAAATTACACAAGTGTCAGAGTATTGAGCTAAGCTAAAAGATAGTCCCTGATAGAGCTTGCAAAACCGAGCTTGGGCCTGAACTAGCCAGGCCGGAAAATGCAAGTAGGCCTGATTGCCAGTGATTCCCCCTGGGAAGCAGCTCTTTTTGCTAGCATTATAGGCCGCGGGACAGAGTCAGGCCAAGCCCGCTCGGGCTGGAGCCTGAGCGGGTTGGGCCAAAACGTCTGTATGCTTAACGGGCCACTTTTTGCCGGTCTGGGCCCGGTATTATCGTGGCAGATAAGTGATGAACCGCGGGCCGTTGGGCCATTTACCAGCTCTAGTCTCTGAGCTTCTGAGTCCTGTTCTATTTTGGTGTCTTGTTACGTTGCTCCATTGTGCCCTTTCTTGATGGATTAGATTATGCATTTCCAAAATTAGATTTTATTATTTCATGTTATTTGTTTTGTTTACTTTTTTTCTTTACCATTAATAGTCTCATCTTGTTTTCAATTTACTAATGCAGCAAGAATTGATAAGAACAGTGGATCTTGGTCCTTTCAAGCACGTTGTGGATGATGGACTTGAGCTCAGGAAAGCGGCTTTTGAATGTGTGGACACTCTTTTGGACAGTTGTCTTGATCAAGTGAATCCTTCATCATTCATCGTTCCTTACCTTAAATCTGGTCTGAATGGTGAGTCTCTCTAATTTCAGCCATCTTCTTTTCTTTACTTATCTATATGTTTTCTTATTCCCTTTATGGATCTGGTTTTGTAGAATAGAACATTTCTTTCGTATTTTCGTAGCAGAACACTTGATGTTTATATTAGGAAATTAATCACTTTTGAGTACTCATAATTAATTGCAAGTTCAAATTTAGGTAGCGTTTGGAATAAAAAAATTGGAATGAGAATGGGAAAGACTCCCATTCCAGAGTCGTTTTCATGACCAAAATATCTAATCCTAACTTTGATCCTTGATTCCCAATTCTGAACAAAAATTCTGATCCAAACGCTACCTTATTGATTACAGTGTGGTTCCTGAAATCACTCAGTAGTCAATACCTTGTGGTTTAGTTTTGGCTATTGGCAGCCTATAGCTCTCGGTTTGCATCACAATTTATGGAAAGTTTCACTTCGAAGTTAATACACAATTGTCACGTGGAACTAGTTTTGTAGTATCCAACGTTGCCTATGCTAAGAATGAAACATGACGGTAGTTATTGATTACGTTTACTCGTTGGTTTCGGTTCTTCCAGATCACTATGATGTGAAAATGCCTTGCCATCTTATTCTATCGAAACTTGCCGATAAGTGCCCTTCTGCAGTCCATGCAGGTCAGTGTATAATCTAATTTGATAGTTCATGCCAACCAGACGCTATGGATAGTTTTTTTTCTTTCTTTCTTTCTCATGTGTTACTCTTTTCAGTGTTGGACTCGCTGGTAGATCCTCTCCAAAAAACTATAAATTTTAAGCCAAAGCAAGATGCCGTCAAGCAGGAGGTGGATCGTAATGAAGACATGATTCGTAGTGCACTTCGAGCAATTGCATCATTGAACCGCATAAGGTATGTCCCCTCACTCTATGTTTTTGCATGAATTTGCACCCTATAAATAAGGGTGAGCCTTGGCGTCACGTTCAAGATTGTTGCCTTGTGACCTTGAGGTTACGGGTTCGAGTCAGGAAAACAACCTCTGCAAAGTGGGGAAGGCTGTCTACATTAATGAGACCTTCCTCAGACCTAGAGGCTAGAGCTAGCAAATGGGCTAATGGCTCAACCGGGCCAGGCCGGGCTGAAAACGCATGCATGCTTATCGGGTCACTTTTGCCGGCCCGGAGCTGGTCAATGATGGCCCACAGGATTGTTGCCTTGTTACTTTGAGGTCACATGTTCGAGTCAGTAAAACCTCTCTGCAGCAAGTGGGGGAATTCGCCCTGGGCCGGCAAAAGGTTGCCCGATAAACATGCATGTGTTTTCGGCCCGGCCAGTTTGAGCCCAAGCCCATTCAGATTTGGCCCAATTCTGGCCTGCAAGTCATCAATGGCCCAGGATGACAAAAGTGCCTTGAGAAACATGCATTTTTTTGCCCGACCCATTTAGGCCGGAGCAAAGGCCCATTTTCCAGCTCTACCAATTTAGGCCGGAGCAAAGGCCGGAACAATAATGAGAGCTTTGTTATATCATGGCGGTGAATCACTCTAGTTGAGGGAACCATCTATATTCTACATCGTCCAGTAAATCTTCTGCTCTTCATTATTATTTAAATTCTGCAGCGGAGGAGATTGCAGCCATAAATTCAAGAACCTCATGACTGAAATATCAAAATCTCCTACTCTATGGGACAAATACCATTCAATCCGGAACGAGTGAACATGTTTCAAGTTTTCCTCTTGCAATGCTAATCTCCGAGTATTCCTGCAACGAGTGAAAGAGAGCGTAGTCAAAAGAACTACAGGAGGAGATGATGTATAGTCTGGGAAAGAGATACAAAAGGTAGTGACTTTCGGTCAAATATAGGATTTGTCGGGGAAAAATGTCGCACAAGAAGCATAGCACCGGATATGGAGAAACTCCTCGAGACATTGTTCTTATCCTTGGAACCTCGTGCCTGAGTTTCCTTGTATAGTGTTGAGTACTTTTATGCTAATCTCCCAAAAGTTTGCGACCATGTGACCGTTTTATTTCACAACTGAAATTCTTGTGTTTCCTATTCGTTTTGCTCTTCGACGAGGCACAGAATGCAGAAAAATGATAGCAAGAGATGATTGGTTGTGTTTTAAGAGATTGAATATATTTACTAATGCTCTCGTCACAAAAGCTAAATGGTGTCTCTCTTTTATGTATAAGAATTTGTATTGTTTTTGTCTTTTTTTTTTGTTAAAGTTTAAATTTTGTCTGTGAATTTTGCATATGAATACAATTTGATCCCTAAACTTTTCAATACAAAACTCAAGATGATTTCTGCCGTCAATTTCTGTCACTATTTCTGTTAAGTGATTTGACGTAAAATTTAATGTCACGTCGATTAATCAAAACCCTTAACACTTATAGAGAAAAGCACAAGGATCTTCTCCCGAACTAAGTATAGAGCAATAATACAGAATCAATTTAATAAATGATGAACTCAAAATTAAATCTCAAAGCATTCAACTTGGAAACATGAACTGAAAAATGAAAACTTATGGCTAAGTGTCGGAATAATTGGTGGTTGTCGTCACTCGGCCAAGCTTTCGTTTTAGTGAGAACAGAGACGAGAGTGGATGTACGCTTGGCGTATTTTCATTCGTCCAAGTTATCACTAGAATATGTGATATGACAACTCTAAATAACTGACACATCACAGTGTACAAATATTAACGGTTCCGTCAGTGAATTTGACGGAATGTCCTTACAAGGCTCGATTATCGAAGAAGTTTGGACTAAATTGGCTCTTTCGCCTACCTTTTGGACTGAAATGACATGTTTGATAGTTCAGAAACCAAAATGGCACGAATTGGATAGTTTAGAGACCATTTTGGACCTTCTTCCTTCAATTTTCAATGCCCTCATTTTGTAATTTTATCATCACCATTCGGTCCATGTGGGCTTTTGTGGTATTTGTAACAGACCGGGAAACTCTATCGACCGGACCGGACCGGGAAATTCCATTATTGTTTTGCTTCGAGTTTTGAAAATTTCAAAAGTGAAGCAAAACAAAAATGGAAGGAGGAGCTGGAGGAGAAGAGCTCAGCACTGAAGAGCTCGCTTCTAATCTCTCTACCTACAGAATCAACCTTGACCAGGTTTTTATCTTCTTCATCTTCCCCGATTGATTTGATTTTCTTACTTCTACTTCCTCACTTTATTGTAATTGGGTATAAGGGCTTGTGTTCTGTTTGGTTGCCGAGAAAACCCATGATAAATGTACTGGAAAGGAGGAAAATTTGGAATCTTTACCCATTTTTCCTATTGTTTTGTTAATTTATTCCCGAGCAGCCAATTAAGCTGACAACTTTTTGAGTATGAATAACCCTGTCGGGTTTATTATCTATTCTCTAGGGTTTATGCAGATGAAATTTGGGATTTTTACTCAATTTCATGGACAAGCTCATTTCGTTTTCGAATTATTGCCAGTATGGTTGTGGTTTCTTGTGCTGTGATATTGTTTCACTTGAGGAGTCTTTGGTTTCTTGTAAAAGTTTTTTTTTTTTTTTTTTCTTTCCGATAAGCCTCTTATTGATATTATCAGAAATGTGATTGTGTAACATAAGACATTTCATTGTGGTTGATGATACTAAAATGCAATGAAGTTACACTAAGTCCTAAGGTATGCCAGTAGCTGGTCATTTGGCTTCTTCAAGTTACTATGATATTATCTTTGCTTTAATACACACACACACATATTGAAGTTATACTCAAAAGTATCATGAATTGTTTATGTTCTTACCAAGACATTTTGTGCCAAGTGGTTAAAACACTTTAGATTCCCTCTGAGATCTCAAGTTCGAGCCTCCTTGTCGACGGTATGGGGTGGGATTTGTGGGGTGGGGGTTTAGGGTGACGCTCTCTTTGGAGAGTGAGAAACATTGTTACTTCGAGTATGATGTCTGTTACTGATAAAAAAAAAATTGTTTATGTTCTTGGACAAGGGAAGGTTGCGGCTTATTTTAGTTTCTCTCCGTCCCAAAACAAGTGTCCACTTTCTTTTATGGGTAGTTAGTTATGCATAGATTACCAACAATATTCGTAAGATAAGTTAGTCAGAACTCCTTAAGTTTGTTACAAGAGTACATGAGGTGTAAAAGTTAAAACTCAATCCTAACTAACTTATCCTCAATTTTTACATTTTTTGAAAAGTGGACGCTCATTTTGGGACAGTGGGAGTACATGTTATACATATTTTTGTTTCTTTCTTCTCTGAAGTAGTTTATGGATTTGCATTTTTGCAACTTCTCTTTCAGGTCAGACAACTTTTGGTTGATGATCCGGGAAACACCGAATATGCAGACATGGAAAAGGAGCTTCAAGAGGTGATTCTTTGTTATTATTTCTTACTTTTCATTCTTGTATATATTTTTCATATTCATTTAATTTCTCTTGTTGTGTATGTAAGTTCTTTCTATTTCTTCATCCGTATACTCTCCTATTTTTTGTGTTTCTGCTTGAAATTGTATTTAGAACAAACAGAATCGGACATATTCTCTGGTATTACAAGGCCCACCCTAGATATCATTGTTTGGACTATACATTTTTAGTGCAGTTATCTTTCTTTCATCTTTCTGTTCCGTCTTCTGAATCAATCATTGTGTTGCTCAAACAAGAAACAACAGTTCATTTTCAATGATTCCATAAAGGTTTGTTTCAGTTCTGGTTGTCATCGAGGTGAAGATGAGTTACATGTTATATGGGAGTTCTATAGAGTTCCAAAAGAAAAAAGATGCTTCATGTTAAATTTTAGGACAATGCCAAAATTCCCGTCACTTCTAACATGATTCCTGTGCAGGTGCTATTTATTGTGATGGCCAACCTGCTTCTTTCCTGTTTTCAGATGTTCACACTGAGATTATAAGTTTTAGTTTTAATGATGATTTGGTCTTGTAATGTCATAATACCTGTAATTATGTACTTATGTCTGGACTGAAGTAGTTGTGATGCAGGTGATCTCTTTGACAGAAGAACTCCTTGCAGCTGCAAAGCAAAATGAGATATCGGATATTGGGACAAGTGCCAATGGATCACCCAGTTTTTCCCATGCAATGGGGACCTCCCATCTCGAAATGGTAATTCATCCTTGACTTTGGCTCTATGCTTGCTGGCGCTGTGTAGGAAATGTGTTTATGCTTTTCATGAAATTAAAATTTATGGATTTGGGCTAGTCCGTAAAACTCTTGTGCATTAGGGTTGTGGAATATAGTTGGAAAGGACCTGTATTGTGACTGGCATTGGACTAGGATAACATAGTTTGTTATTACGTTTGAGAATTACTACTTCTGGTAGCATTTAGTGTTATATTGTATATGTTGTTTCTTATTAGAGCTGACAATTCATGTTAACGTGTCATGTTAGAGGTCAAATATGTGTTTTGTGGGTCAACAGAAACACAACGAGTTTAACAATTGTGTTGGGGTGTCATGTTCATGTCGAATTTGCCTAAACGAGAGATGAGGTGAGTTGCTGTTGATGTTCCTCCTAATCTCTGCTTCCACTCTCTTATATTGGATGATATGGATTTGGACGATAGGTGTAGGCTTGTGAGTGAGAAAGAAAAAAAGAGAGATGAAAACAAATTAGATAGGAGATGCAAAGAAGAGATAATAATTGATAAAAGAATGCTATGAGTTAATACTATTGACATATTATTTAACATTAATCGTGTCCTGCATGTTGTACAAGTTCAACACGAGCACGGCAAGATTGCTAAACCCAATAAAAACATGAAATGTTTATAAATATGTTGGGCCCAAATTGCCTACTTTATTTCTTATTCAGCCTTTTCTCCTCTACTCTTCGTCCTTTTGTCATTTAACAGTTTTCAAATACCCCCAGCCCAAACATAGTAAAATTGTGTTGATGGTGTAAATGAACTGATATTGTCATTTTATGTATCTAGTAATGTTTTTTTACTTACTCTTCGGCTCATATTGTCTTTTGTTTTCCCCGCTAGGAACTGGAAGATAGTTCTGATCATCATGGAAAATTTCCTATTGGTGCAAAAGTTCAGGCTGTTTGGAGTGAAGATGGGGAATGGTACGTATAGTAGATGTTTTTATTCCGATTATATGTAACCATGAACTTCTTTTCATTTGCTTTACCTTTTTTGCCTTGTTTGATTAGTTAAATGTTCAGGTACAACGGAACCGTTGAGGCTCATACTCCAAATGGATATTATATAACTTATGAGGAATGGGGGAATAAAGAAGAGGTAATTTATATCTTGAAGAATGAGAATCTCATTCGCATTCCCATTCTTGATTCCTATTTCTGAACAAAAATTCTAATCGAAACGCTACCTATTTTTAGTCATGGTTAAATATGTCACTGACATTTAAGGGTTTCAGGTTGATCCTGATAATGTAAGAGCAGTTGAAGAAGGACCTGTGAACGCTTTAGTCGAAGCCGAAAAAGTAGCTGAAGCTACAAAACAAGCAATCAAACGGAAGATTGCTCAAGCTGCATCTGTTGACTTCCAGTCAAGAACTTTACCAGCAAAGCTCCGTATAGAGCCTGATGATCCCGAGGATGTGGTAAGTAATATCCAAGTCAGCTTCCAAAAAATCTTGGGCATCCGTGTACCAGTTGGTATTGACTATCGTTTCTATTCTCTTTTTCTGGTGTTTGGTCATCATTTTGTCTATAATACTAAGTAGCTGAAGGTTCTGCGACAAAATTGTTGAAATTTGAGTCGCTTCTCTGTTTTATCATTTGAAAAAAAAAGGAACTCCAGATATGGGGCACTGTTATTGATTCAGGAGGTGGGACACCACTAGGCTTCGACAGTGATGTTGACACTTGACAGATTGAGCTGAAATTTGCACGGCCCATCAAGCATGACCGCACAGCATTGTGTTGTGCCTAGGCTGTATTTTCACATTTTGAGGCTGTTTGAGCTATAAATAGCTGCTGCATAGCTTCTTGTATTGTTTAGCTTATGTTTTGATTTATTGAATTTAGCGAGAACTAGGGTTGATATGTTTACCTAGTACTTGGGCTGTCACTAATTTTATATACTTTGGTGACATTTTTGCTTGGTTTAAAATTTACAGAAAGCTGTCAAACGCAAGAAGATACATTCCTTTAAATCGAAGATGCGAATGGAACAGCTAGAAGTCACTCAAAATAAGCGACAGAATGCTTGGCAGCAGTTCCAAACTGCCAAAGGCAAGACTAAGAAGGTTTGTCTAATTAAGGCTGTAAACTATTTTTCACTGAGTCGAGCTCCAGCCCATATCTGTAAGATAGTTCAAACTCGAGCCAAGCTCGAGCCGGTAAAAAAGTTACCGAGCAGAGCAGAGCTTAAGAATTTTATGCTCGATTTGGCTCGAGCTCTAAAAGCTCGTTCAAACTTGAGCCAAGCTCAAGCCCAAATCTATAAGCTCGTTTGAATTCGAGTTGAGTAAAAAAGCAATGAGCCGAGCCTAACAACTTTAGGCTCGATTTGGCTCAACTACAACCCTATGGCTCTGCTTGAACATTACTGCCATTGGATTTGAATAGATATTTGTTTATTTTGTTATACTAGGTTGGTTTCTTATCGGGGCGCAAGCGAGAGAGCATCTTCAAGTCCCCGGACGATCCACAGGGTAAGGTTGGGGTGACGGGCAGCGGGAAGGGACTGACAGACTTCCAAAGGAGGGAAAAGCACTTGCATCTCAAGGGAGGCGCAGCGGAGACCACCGATGAGTAGCTACTCATCATTTTCGCCTTTCTGGGTACGCATATCTGCCTTACGAGGATTCAGTTTGTCTTTAGTTTTTGTTTCAGACACTGAATGTTTAAGGATCGTATTGAGGATGATTCATCATGTGAATTGAGAATAGGGGCTGGTGTTTGATGATTGTGTTGCAACTCACAACTGTACTTTGATGTCAGATTGATTTTGTTTATTAGCAGAAGAAGAGCCCTCGTAGTATTCTTCTTGGTGTCCTTTTTTCGGGTAAATTGCATTAAACTGTATTAGAACTTTGCACGTGTTGCACACAACAACTGTATTAAATTTTGATGTAGAGCTGTCAAATTTAGGGTCGGGTCGAGTTTTGGGTTCCAGGCATAAAATACACGTGGTTAGCGGGTTTACATGATGAACCCGACCAACTTTGGGTTGGGTTAGGGTCGGGTGTAGTGTCCAAATTGCTAGCTCTACTTCGTAGTGGAACAACTATAAGTTGCACTAAAAAGACAAAAATGCCCCTACATAAGATGGGTTTTTACTACTATAAACTACATTGAAATTTGCATTATGAATAGGGATCGGATCAGATCAAAATCAAAATTTCAATGTAAAATGAGCGGATTTGTCAACTCGATCTGTATTTTCACAGAAAAAATCCAATTGTATCTGAAATTGATTAGATCGAATTTCAAATGGCCGTAGATTCGGATTCAAATTGTCAGTATTGAAACTTATGTATAGAAGTAATCACAGGTTTTGAAAACCTTGTTTTAGACAACGTCGTCCAATGCATTGGATGTTGGATGGATTGGACATTAAGTGCCAAAACAATGTACTATTAAACAATAGCGTCAATTTTTTTGCTACTATTATTTATTGATTGAGTGTGGGTAGTATTGTTTGTTTTGTACCTAGATTTTATCAGGCATGGATGTTAAATTTAGCGGACTCGAATAAGTTAATACCTAAAATTTGATTCACATCTTTTCGATCTGGACAACGTAAAATAGACAGGGTTACAAATCGAGGGTAGTTTTGTCTTTTTACGTGTCTTTTAAGTCCAAACTCGAAACTCCACCTCAACGTCTTTTCACGTACGAATATTTTTGTGTCAACTATGGTTCTGAAATGTGAAATGACAATTCGAATACCTTTCCGCGGATATTATTTGGGTCAAGAATCTATATGAGATTGTATATTTAACACGTAAAACTTGATTTAGCCATAATCGGACAAGTCTAAGCCTAGTTTAAGGTTTTTTTTTTTTTTTTGAAAGTAAGCCTAGTTTAAGTTGATTTTGCGTTAAACATTTTCAATCCGAAACTCTAATTGTCAACTCCAGAGCAGTAAAATTTAGGATCGAATTAGGGTTGGGGTTCAACAAATTTCGGATCGGATTGAGATTCGAGTTTTATGTATAAAATACGTTGAAATTCACGGGTTTACCTAACATGACCCGGTCCGAAAATTTACACGATAAACCAAATCTGACCCATTTTGGATTGAGATAGAGTGGGGTTGAAATAAACTCGGGTGTCTGCATTCTACGAATTCGGATCCAAATTATTAGCTCTAGCAACCGTTACGACAAGAAAATATTTTAAAAACTATTTTTGGGGGTCAACTCTAGTTTTGTATTGTAAAATATAAAATATATATTGAGTTGGAAAGTGACTCAACATGCTCTGGTCTGATCTGTTCTGATCCATCTCCTTGTATTTATTATGTTATGTGAACCACATAAATCTTGCTTACGTGTCATTACTATCTGAATCTTCTTCTCCATTTTTTAAATAAAAAATAGCCCATGTGTTTTCTAAAATAAAATAAAAACAAACCATAGTATTTATTGCGGCGGTGCATGCAAGACGTATAAAGTATTTAATATTTGTTTTCTATTATTAAATTTACAGTGTTTTAATCAATATTCAGTGTCTTGTCTTTCATGTGCTTTTTTTTCTTTGTTTTGTTTCGAATGACATTTTATTAAAAGAACATTTTGAAAGCTAAAAGAAATATCAAGATTTTCTCGAAAAAAACACATCGAACCATCGGATTATTAGCTCCTTAGGGGGTGACGCAATGGTCAAGACACACATCTACACGTAGGAGATCGTGGATTCAAATCTCATTACGTCGGGTGTGGTGGGGTTAAAAGGGGAGAGCTACCCCCTGTTGTGTAGCTCAACTTAAGAAAAAAAACCATCGGATTATTAAACGAGTTGAACTCTTTGACACAAACTCAATTATACTAATCAAAATTACTAAAACTTGGGTCGGAACAAATTAAAAAAATTAGAACGTGTTTGCATATTTTACATTAAACTTCTTTGTGAATGGATATGAACTTTTTTTCGACCTAACTGATTTTTATTAATCAATACTGAACAATTTCGTTTTCATCGAACCCGATTCAAAATCTGTATTCTCACCTCTACAAGTTTATGACCCAAATCTTTAGACTATCATTTGTGGAAAGAGGATGTGATTTTAACTTTATGAAACATCAAAGGTTAATTATATTTCCATTAATGAGACAAAATTCTCCTAATTCATGGTACCTACATAAATGATGAACATAAAAGAAATTTTATTTATTTTTCATGCAAATAATTATAATGAATCTTAACTATTTAAATATAATAAATAGCTAAAATAAAGAAATAAAATACAGTTGTGTGTGAGTGGACCTAGCTTCACCTGCAAGTGTGGGCATGTGTCATGTCATGTGGTGGCTTTATGTCTCTTTCTATATTAAACTCTAACAATAAACTTTTTTCCAAAATATAAATATAGTTGTAAATTATTATGTAATACCTACATTTTATGTGTATAGTGAAAAAATCATATTAGGTGGCCAAATAAAATATAGCGACACTTCATTAATTATCATTTATATTCGTTTCAGTGAAAGTGTATTTTATTAAATTAAAATATTATTATTAATTTTACTGACCAAATTTTCATAAGAAATTATAACAAGTACTTTGAAAATAAAATGTTGAACGAGATTGAAATGGAGTTCAAAAATCAACGAGGAACAAAAATGCATATGAAATTTGAAAGTCCGCCTTGTGGTTAATCTAAGTTTGGTAGCTTACACTTCCTTTATAAACTCTTTAATTGACAATCCACCCCTTTTTACACGCTTCGCGAATTAAAGCATAATTTGTCAATTTTGTTTACAACCTTGATTCATACTAATATATACAATTAAAAATTTAAACATGGATTTGCAAACATTCGAAATTCAGTCCAACTTAAACGTAATTCATCTGACCAATTTTTGAGTTAGATGATATAAGAATCATATGATCTAATCGCACTCTTTTGTAGAGCTGAAATTTGGATATGAAACTGACCATTTTATGAGTAGTATGAAATCAGAATCATCCAATTAGACCGCCCTTCTTTATAGAGTTGGGAATTTCAATTTGAAATCTAATTTGACATAAAATTATTCTAACATAACCAATCTAAGTCGGATGATACCATAATTATCCGGTTTGATCCAAAATCAGAATTGTCTCCTCTATCCTCTTATGGTAGGTATCGAAGTAAGTATTCTCAACTCAAACCGAAAAACCCCCAACATACCCAATTTAAAACTCGAATAGTAAGCTCTTTTTCGCAATTTCATGATTTATTGGTTGCGACTCTCAACCAAGAGACAAATGATATGGATCCGGACGGTAGCTTGACATCATTCTCATATGTAAACCAGTCAACGAATGTAGTAGTTCACTTACTTGCTCAACCTTCTCGTTCTATGCCTGGTTGAATCTCATGAGTTGCCCCAGAGTGTCCCCAGTGGTAACTCAAGCATTATTTGATGATTTGGATTAATAAAATGTTATGTTTTCTTAAAATAAAAAATGGATCCGGACGGCGCGAAATCTCAGCCAAAAAATTACTGGGGGCGGGTATGAGCGTTAATTGATGAGGTGACATCCCCTCATTGACAATGATTTATTGGCTGAGTCTCGGCCAATAAACCCGAAATCTCAGCCACAGGACAAACGAAATAAATCCGGGCATAAACTCATTGAGACAAGTATGAGTGTTAATCGATTATATTTTTTTCTCTCTATATATTTATATATAAGGAATAAATAAATATATAATGGAATATAGTTTTCAATGAATCACAATAAACACTTCCTCAATAGCTCCGCCTCTCTCTCTCTCTCTCTCTCTCTCTCTCTCCGCGTAGCATTGTTGGAAGCTAAGCTACACTCAACAACTTCTGCTACTCCCACATCTCCTTCGTTACTATCAATGTAATGTTCTCTTAAAATCCCCAATTCAAACCCTACAAATCCAACCCTCAATCCTCAATTTCCACCAATTTCACCAATTTCAGCAGCTACTGAGCGAGTACAATGGCTCCTCCTCCGATGAATCTCAACAAGTCATCGTCCAAATCCTCCGCCGTCTCCTCCGCCACCCAAACCCTAGCCGGCACTGCCTCTCAGGACGCTCGTCTTCTCGTCCGCGAAACCCTCCGAATCAGCGCCAATTTGGCTTCTTCCTCCGCCGTCGCGCCGCCGTCTGTAGATCAGGCTCTGCTTCCAGCTCCGTCTGTTGCTGTCAACACTCACAAATTGGCGCAGCCGCTTCTCCAGCAAGACCCGTTCCTCGATTCCAGCTTGAGGCTGATCTGCTGCGAAGAAATCGACGGTCGCCGATGGAAGTATGTTGCTCAGGCGCAAAACCAGTCCGCTACTCCGGTTTTCAAGAAGGGATCGATCCGTGCAATCAGCTTGCAATCCCCTCTCTCTCCTGCTGATGTTAGTATCTCTGTTTTTTTTCTCTCTCTATTTGATGTTTTTTTTTAACATAAAAATTGGATTTTTATTTTTGTTTCCATGTGTATACATGCATGTTGTACTTAATTTCCCAACTATTTTTTTTTTTATTTTTGATGAAATTAAACCGGCAATTTTCTTTAATTTAGTCTCATATTCTGCATATGTTTTGCTCATCTACTCGGTTAATGTAGATTTAGACATGTGCAAATTTTGAGAAGAAGCTGAAGTTAAAAAAATTTATGGGTATTGGTGATGGGATTTACTAGTATTCAAGTATAAGGATCAATGGTGAATTAAGAAATAGTTGCAGTATCGAATATGATATGCGTGTATAGTCGGAGTATCAATTATAAAGGTGACATTTTTAAAAATGAAAAATTAGTCGTTCCATACTAAAATGAGGGTCCACTTTACAATTTTTGTGAAGATTATGGATGAGTTAGTTAAGAATTAAGCTAATCCTTGTATACCCTTGTGTTTTTTGTTGTAACAAACTCATAGATTCTAACTAACTTTAGCTTATGTAAGGATATCGGTGGTATTCCATGAATAAGTAACTAACCAAAATAGAAAAAGAAGACTCATTTTGGAACAATTTTTTTTATAGAGAAAGTGGACAATCAGCTCGGAATGGAGAGTACTTTTGTTTTTTTGTTATATTTATATATGTGTGTGTAATTGTATTGGTTGATGGTGGTGGCAGGAATTGATGTCCTTTGTGAGATCCTATGTGGTGCCTGAAGGTTTTCCTGACAGTGTCATCCCTTCCTATGTACCCTACATGACTTGGAGAGCTCTCAAGGTCTTTCCCCTTTCTTTTTCTCAAATACATTCCTTATTGTTAGATGCATTTCATCACCACAATCTGCTCATCATGTAATAATATTGGTGCTGTTGCTTATCGTGTTCTCAGCATTTCTTTGGTGGAGCAATGGGTGTTTTCACCACCCGTACACTTTTGAGCTCCGTTGGAGTCTCCAGGAACGCGTCTACTTCCGGTGCTGTCGCTATCAACTGGATTCTCAAGGTGATTTAATAACACAACTGGACTCATTTGTTTGTTGAGCTTCACTATGTCTTGATGTAGTTCAATGCATATTTGTCTCTCTCATGGGAGGAGTGAGCTTGTATCGTCTACACAAGACTTTGTTTTTAGTTGAATTAGTATGTGTAACTATCATTGACATAAGTTGTTTCCGTTTACAATTTCTTCAAATCCCACTTGGCCTTGCTTTACCTTATTGGAAACTATATAAATATGAACTGATATTTAGTTAAACTCGTATTATGCTATACCCATTGTAGGACGGTGCTGGACGTGTTGGAAAAATGCTTTTTTCACGCCAAGGAAGGAAATTTGATTATGATCTAAAACAGGTACACTTAATTTACTTGAACATTTATTTTGTATCCTCTTTATTTATTTATTTGCACTACTGTATATCTAGAGGATTTCTCAACTTACAAAACATTGTCCATTTCTCGTCATGTGTTAAAAAGCTACGGTTTGTGGGTGATCTTCTTATGGAGTTGGGTGCCGGAGTTGAGTTGGCCACTGCAGCTGTGCCTCACCTTTTCCTTCCTTTAGCTTGTGCCGCTAATGTCGCAAAGGTTTGGACTTATCTTATTGTTTTATTAATTAATTAATGCTCGAGTTACTTCTGTATCTTCATATTCTTGTCTGCTTATTTGCAGAATGTTGGTGCTGTTACTTCAACATCCACTCGTACGCCAATTTACAAAGCCTTTGCGAAAGGAGAAAACATTGGGGATGTAACTGCGAAGGGTGAATGTGTTGGCAATATTGCAGATCTGGTATGCTTGCTAAGCTTTCTAATTAATGAATCACGATATTCACCATAGAACTGTGTGCCGAGGCTATAATTGGAAGCTGTTCATATTTATTAAGGAATAATATTCACTTTCTTTTAGAGATCAGAACCTCTTGTTCTTGCCGGATGCTCAAACAAGTCTTGTTTACTTATTATTAGTTACCTTATATATTATTTCTTCGTATGTGGGTCATCCTGTATCAATATTCCCCTGATAATTCAGATGTTTGTTTCTAGAATGACCAAATCTCTATGTTCAACGCAGATTTAAATTCTACAAAGATACAACTTTAACATGCTTCAAGTTAAGGATTTGTAATGGTATAACCCCTTTGAGTATCTAATGGAACAATAGTTTCTTTTTTAAGTTTACAAATCGGCTCTTTGAATTTTACCAAGTTGCATTACCAACCCATGTAGTTGCTCTGTCCCTTTACTCCTTTACTACTACATGGCAATGCGACAGTGTCAATTTGTGTGATAAAAGCTTGATATTTTTCAATAATCTATGCGGCTATTATATGGTTGTGCTTGTCACAAGCTGAATATTGAAGTCTGTATTATATTGATGGCGAGTCAGTATTATATTTATTTTAAATTAGCGTTATCTGTGCATGTTTTTTTTTATATAACTTCAAGCTAATGCAAGTGAATGTCATATCTTTTGAAGCTGGGAACTGGCCTTAGCATCATGATATCAAAAAGAAATCCATCCTTGGTTGCCACGTTTGCCCTCCTTTCATGCGGATATATTTGCAGCTCTTACCAAGAGGTTCGTTTTGTGTAATTGCTAATAGTCTCCATTTTACACACACACACACAGACACACACACACATATATCTGAAATTTTGCTAATTCTCTCTCAGGTGAAGTCTGTAGTGTTGCATACACTAAACCGAGCTAGATTCAAAGTTGCAGTGGACTCCTTCCTGATGACAGGTTAGGATGTGGCCTTCACAGTTCATCTCGATCATTGGATATGTTTGCGCTAATTTGGGTCATTTCTTCCTTGTGAGGAGCAAATGTCTTTTTCTGATGAATAATTGTTCAACTGTGTTTTATTACTTGTTTGCAGGGCGTATACCTTCATTGGAGGAGGGGAATAAGAGAGAAAGCATACTTAATGTTCCATGGTTGAAAGAAGTGCCTATTATCTTAGGTGTCTCTTTTTACTATCACATCTCTTTTACTTATGAAATGCCACAATCATAATGGTTCTCTTGTTTGTGACTCCGTTTTAAGGGTTGTCTTTGTTTGAATGTTGGTCAGGACCTAGATTTAAGGAAGCTTTCCAAGACCCGGGTGAATATCTTGCCGTTCAGCCTCTTTTTGAGGTAAGCTCTGTGAAAGGACATAATAGCGCATGCATACACACAACACAAAGCATATATGATATACTATCCCTGTTTCTAAATAAGTCACAAGTGCACTCATTTTGTGTGAAATGGCTTAACTATCCTTTTTTAACTTGTTTGTATTGTTGTAAAAATAAATTAGTACTATTCATTTATTTACTTTTCTCATACCGAATGATGTGTTCTGTTCATCAATGACAGAAGGAGAGATACTTAGTGACATATAATCCCACAAAGGGTAAAGTGTATGCGTTGTTTAAGGACCAAGCAAAATCCGATGACATTTTGAAAGCAGCCTTCCACGTAAGATACTTCTACAAGTTTTATTCCGTTTGCGAGCTTTCCATAGTAACTAGAGTTGACAATTCGGGTTGAAAAGACCTAACCTGAACCTCACCTTCAAGAGGTGCAGGGTCTGCCTGACCCGATCCACAATATCCTCATGGTTAACCCAATCTGACCCAAAATATAACAGGGTCTACTCTGCGACCCGATGTGGGTCGGATAGTAAGTAGAGGAACCTTTCATGTTTGTAGTTTAAGATGGATTATGTTTCTTGATTTTTCAGGCTCATGTACTTCTGCATTTTATTCGTTCATCAATTGAAAATCAGCCCTCATCTGGGAAGCAGACAGAACATAGCTATTCAAACTTTACACCCACAAATGCTGATATCGATGCCCATATTGCCGAGTCATGTAAGTTGGTCTCGGCGTCCTATGGGGTGTTCAAGAATAAAGCTGCAGAGCAAGTAAGTTGAGATTTAGGAGTGTTCTGCTTAGTTTTTTCCTTCTATCTCCACGTAGAGATTGTACTATGAGTCTATAACCTTTAACATGCATTCAATTGATTTCTGATAGGGTTGGAGGATGTCGGATTCACATCTAAATCCTGGGCGAGCAAGGTTATACTAGAGCAGTAGATGGAATAACTAACCCAAAGCAATGATCAGATAATGCCATATATTTGAAGACAGATCCAGAGACGGGCTCAACGAGCTAGGGGGCTTACCAAGGTTTTATGGATCGAGCATCCACTCTATATGCAAAACTATAAGCCGATCTATCATAAAATCAGGTAATGATGAAGAACATATGCTGCGGATGTCGTAACTGCATAAACACGAAACTTCTTTTTTTGTTTGTTTGTCCGGTTTTCATATCTAGTTTAGGGTCAGGGTGTGCCCTCTTGACAAGGGGGTTTTTGGGTTTTGTTGAAATTGTTTGGTAGCATATAAACTGTTTATACTTGACTATATAAAGAATATGAAGTGTGTATTTAATACTTGTGTTTGTGGATAAACTTGGTGTCTGATAAATTAATGTTCGAAATGTCGTTTTAGTTTGAGAAAGCTTGTAAATTTTGGAACTTCGGCCTTTCAAGCAGTCTGTAGATTTTTCGCAACTTTGGAGCTTCAATTTGTATGATCTAAATCTTTTTTTCGGTTTATACTATGGGGTTCCTGAGCGGGCCTGCACACTCACGGTTGGCACTTTTAAGCCGTTTTACCACACCCAAACTAATCCCCACTCGCCCCACTGTCAGCGCACTAATCGGTAGGAGGCTAGCCCAAGAGTTTTTTCTATTCGCAAGAGCTAAAATTCGAACTTTTCCAACCACTTGCTTAAGGGATGTAGTGCTGAACTAACTACGTCAACCCACTGGGTTTATGATCTAAATATTTGATTTACTCAATAACTCGATTATATTCCCAAAATTCCTATTGGCCTTGTGTTTTTTTTACCGACCAAAATTGTATGTCAAAAGAACACTTGTATTTTTAGGAAAAGCATGGATAGCTTATGTTGGTCTTGTATTCTTAGATGTGGACAGTCCAATTTAAGCAATGGCCATAAAGGTCCTATATACGTCATGTACAAATTTCAAGAACACATGTCATGGTCTTATGTGTTGTACAAAATTGAAATTTTAGGACATTTGTCAGCGAGCCCCGACCACAAATACACAAAATACGACCCACATATTTACAAAATTGGGCCGCATAAAATAAATCCGTTTAATTTCCAATACCAAGTGACAAAAGTGTAAGGTTGGGTCGGGTGACCCCCACACTAATCTGTGTATTTTTTATGCAAAACCTCTGACCCGACTTGAAATCCACAAACTCGCATATCTTCCAGATCTTTCTTGGGTTGTGTTAGCCATGTAATGCGTTATTCAACCCGTTTAATAACGGGTTGGATCCGGATTGATCTGTTTAAAGAATACTAAACTTTCAACACAACCCCTGAACACAAATTGTTAACCTAGCCACACTAATTTGCATATTTCTACGCAAAACCTGTAACCTGACCCAGAATCCACAAACTCGCATCTCTTGCGGGTCTTTTCAGGTTTGGGCCTTTTCAACCCGACTATTGCTCTACATTTACACTCATAAATTATAATGTCCTATATACAATCACAAGTCACAACATCAATATATGATTTTTCAAAAGATTTAATAATAAGATAATGGGGCCAATATGATTTAAGTGAGCCCACTTTCAGTAAAATTTAAAGTATAAGAAGAAAGATACTTGATGGGTCAGTGTCTAAATGGCTCCACCATTAGGTCTATATCCTAGAACAAAACTTGATCTCATCTCATATGCAAATCCATTTTTCTATCTAGACATTGTTTTAATGAACATGATAGGGAACAAACCTCAGTCTTTAAGGAACATCTTTCTGAACTCGTTGTTTGATTTTGGCTTCTCCTCTCCACCTTCATCGGTTTTCGGTTTGTTTGCAGTCCAACCAAGTGCCCTAACAGATCTCGGCATTGCAAATATGTTTTTCCCCTTTAGCTGGACGTTGTCACTTACGGGCTTAACAGTAACCGAACTTGGTTCCTGAGCTGTCCCCTTCTCCTTGGAGGTTTCATCAGTTTCCTTAGAATCAGATTCCCCAGGCACGCCAGTTTGGTCGCTAGAATGCGCTGCCATTTCAACTTAAGCATGAGTAACAGATTTTCATTCCAGTAAAGGTAAATAAGCAATAACAAAACAAGGACAGATAAACATATATGCTCCTCCTATGAAGAACGGTTCTTCAAGAACCAACTCTCTCCTCCAGCCAAGTGTCAGGTGTCCAACACACGAATTGGACAAGACACGCGAATCAGCAATTAAAAGTTAAAAATATATCCATCATATTCCCGACTCGAGAATTAGACAGGACAAGCCTCTCTTTTTGGTGTCCAGACTATAATAACCTGTTTGTTCAGTTCGAGCTTATGTTCATTTCAATTTGACATACATTAAAGTTTATTTTCTTTGCAATTAAAAATCATAAATACATATAATTTGGTACTAGGAAAAAGAATTAAGGAGTTAACAGATGAGACTCAGCCAAGCCTATGAGAGTTTGACACGTCACAAATTAACACTCATACCCGTGCCAATGATGTGCCTGCCCGGATCCAATTTCTGAGTCTTGGCTGAGACTTAGCCAATGATAGAGTCGCTGAGACTCCTTGCTCTCTATTTGCTACATATCTTCTTTTTTTCTTTTTTTTTAATTTAACGTGTCCTAACACATCACATTGTATTTTTTTGAAATGGCAAATCGCATGTCGGTATTGTTGCGACATAGGGCTTCACGCCCAAAGTGACATCAATTATGTGTTTTAAAGTTGATAAATGTATCCTAAAGGTGTCATGCATGCCCATATTAAGTATAACTTATTAATGTCATTTCGCCTTATATTTTATTTTGATTTAACCATTGCACACAGAGTTGAACAGTAAACACATAGTGAAAACTAATGTTGCTGACATATAGATTTGGTTATTATCATGTAATGTAAATGCCAGTTGACTAACCATTTTCCGGTTGGGCACTCTGTCCAGCTGATTCTTTTCTGTTCCTTTTGGGATTTGAGCGTGTAATACTTAACTTCTTTCCAAGAAGCATCCTCTTGTTTTTTGCTACAGCTCTAGCAAGTTGTGCACCGTCCGAGAAATCCACATATGCCAATCCCTGCAGAGATCCATCAAGGTATTTAATTATAGGTAATGACGTTAGGTATCAGAAAAAAAGACAGGTACATGGGATATGTGAGAAATTCCTTAAACAAGCTAGTTTATCTTAAGATTAATCTTATGCCAACACTTTTTCTGCTGAAATTATTCTGTATTTATATTCCTAACCATATTGCTGGTAATTTTGAATAAAAAACAAAGCTTTTAAGTTTCACAGAAACTTATTCGTAGTGAATCCACGTTTAATATAATTGTAGTAGTAGTTAATGCAGGAATGCGATAATGTGAGCAACTTCGTGTGCGTGCAGGCGAAGAGAGAGAGAGAGAGAGAGAGAGGGAGAGAGAGAGAGATGTATTTGACAGGAACGCGATAAGTGGATGTACTAGTCCTTGATAAACTATATGCTCCCATAGTGATGGATCAATCAATTTGACAGGTATTTTTTGGGTTTCCATTCAATTGGGTCCATGATCAAAGTGAATTTCATTTCAAAGACCTAAACAACGATAAAATAAGTTGAATACAATCTAACTCATTTAAGAAGCTTTTAGAATCGATTCTCTGCACGGTACTAATATCCACATATGAAAGTAGATCATTTGATTCAAAAGCAGTTTAGTACAGGACACCAGAATGAAGTACCCTTGGCAGCAACCAATTAAGATGTTGTGTAGGTCAATTAATGCAATACAATGCAATGAAAGAATACGTAAAGAAACAGCGTAAGAAAAAGGAGGAGTGAGATCTACCCTTGATTTTCCAGTATACTTGTCTTTTAGTATCCGAACATCACCAACTCCACCAACATCTTTGAAAAAATCACGCAGGTCTTCATTTTTTGCCTGCAGAGTCATTGCCATTTAAAGATCAAGTTTGTCAACCTGTCCAAGATGAAAACAAAGTTTCAAAAGAAAGAAAAAAGAGTGGCTTAGCCATTGTCTACTTGCCTTAAGACTAAGATTTGACACAAATACAGTGCATTGATCTGTATATACTTTGGCTTTCTCAGGAGTAACGTCTTTCATCTGTTCATTTGCACGATCTGTTTTTTCTGCTTTTGAATCTTGAGCTTCAATAGGAACTTGGGCTTTATTCTCCTTATGCACTTGCTTTGGTTTTTTAGCAGCATCTTTCTGCCGCTTTGCTGGAGGCTGTTCATCAGCTACATTTGAACCTATCTTTCTTTTTTCCCGAGAATTTTTCTGTACAGTATTGTCTCCCTGATCCATTAATTTGGATTCCTGCTGTAGCCTATATGATTGCAGCTCCTCTAGACGAGGTGTTACCTGAAAAACAGGATAAAATCAAGCACAAGTAACCCGTTAACAAGTACAGTTCACACCTTGGAAACCATAAGGATTAAGAAACTAACATAATAAGTGTTTTAATCGGTGATATTTTTTACAGGTAAACTAAAGTTAACCAATTTCATTCAAGCAAACGAAATAAGTCAAGAAATTTACTATAGGGAGCAACATAATAAGGTGATGTATGTATTCCAGATTGCTAAAAAAGGTTAATGTTTACTCATTTGTTTCTTGATTAGAAGTCCAACAGGTCTTAAAGAGTCCATATTTGTTTGACTAATTATTCTCAATTATATAGTTCAAATCCTCAAGCAACCCATTTGAAATTTAAATTGATCAAGAATGTTTAAAAACTAGGACTATAGAGTTGTATTGCCGATAATAATAACAATCGCATTATACCTCAAAACACAAAAAATAGGTGCATATCTAAATCTCCAATAGCATTGTAATGCATAACATTCACAAAGACAGATACTTTTAGGAAAAATGCAGTATAATGTTCCAAACTTTTATAGATAGTGATAATGAAACTGTAGATGAAAGATAGTACCTTCTGTATAGCATGATCAAAATCTTCCAGTGTACCGAATTCCCTCTCAAAGCGCAACCAAGACTGGCATATGTCCTGAACGATTCTGTTTGTTTAGGAAGGGACGGTATCATCTAATCCACAATGTATTACATAGAAATTGAACTAGGACAACATAACCAAAATAACCAGATAATATTATTCCAGAACAATGCTTCAAAGTAGAATTCTAGATATTATAGCTGGTAAATAAGTATATCTAAATGGGACAATATAGCTGGGTTTTTTTCTATCTTTCAGGACGGGGGCATCATATAATCCACAATGTTTTACATGAGAATTGAACTAGGCCAACACAACCCAAATAAGTGAAATAACTAGATAATATTATTCCACATCAATGCTTCAAAGTGTTATAGTAGATACTATAGCTGGTAAACAAATATACTAATACAATAAAGCAAATTACAAGTGGCAAAAGAAGGAAAGAAATCAAGTAAACCGACAACTAATCACATCACAGAATCAGCCATACTTGTGTTATCATGAGCATGCCACACTAAAACAGATTCCGCTTACATTTTGTAGAAATTCTTTTGATGTTATGTTGTCAACAAATATGCTTTCTTTTCAATTATGTTTATATATTTTATATTTTACGGGCACAAGAATTCAGAAAATTAATACTGCTTGTTACTCACAAATAGAACTGGGAAACAGTATAAATTTAGTTATATGGAGTAAACTCCATGAATCTAAAATTGATCTGAAGAAATGAACCCATAATTATGCCATGATTTCAAAAACAATAGTCAACTTCGTGTTCCATTTATTTCAATTTAAAGATGAATTTCTATAAAAAAAAAAAGTAAAACAGATTCGAGTAGCCTTTGTATCAACTTCATGAACTCAAACAAATTTGTATAACTTAAATAAGTGTATTATAGTTATCCCTAGTTTTCAACATATAACTTTACACACTCTATGTCCCAAAACAATTGTCCACTTTCTTTTTTAGGAGTTAGTTATGCATATATTACCAACAATATCCCTTAAATAAGTTAGTTAGAATCCCTTGAGTTTGTTACAGCAATGGTACAATGGGAAATAAGGGGGGAAAATTAAACATAACTTACTAATCCTTAACCTCTACAAAAATGGGAAAGTAGACAATTATTTTGAGACGGAGGGACTAATAGTTTAACATGAAATGTACACGAAGGAACAAAAGAATCTAAAATGGTATAAATTGTCTTCATATCAATCTACCGATGACGGAGTTTCATGTATTAAAAATTGTCATAATGGATACTAACTGATACATACCTATATATTATATGTACTCAACAGGTTTAGTTTAAGAAAAGGGAAACAGAAATATACCTCAGATCCTGTCTCAGGAAACCTTTTGCTGTAGCAGCGTTTATAGATTGACCTAGCTTCGTTTATGTGACCCAGTTCAATCTCCATTCCTATATAACCTTGCCAGGCTTCCAACATGGAACCGCTGCTTATACAAAAAATAAAATTAAAAAAAATCTTAACCAACAAACAATAAATTCTAAGAAACAATGCTATGCTTCACAAATAATAGAAACAAGTTATCGAACCAGATCTTAAGCAAACTCTCCCAAACTCTACGAGCAGCAGCTAAATCCTTCCCAAGATTTAGCTCTAAACGAGCCCAGTACGCATGCAAACGCGGCAAATCCTGTGTGTTCTTCAAATGCGGGGACAAGTAATCTGATGCATGCTGGAAGGAGAGCATTGCAAAATTAATGATTCATGCCTTAATGGCCCAAACTATACACATACGAAAATTATAACTTGATTGCCCCAAATTGCACAGCATATAGATCTTAATTCAACTATAGTTAGTAGGTATATTACTTCCTATACAAACATTCTATATTGGTAGCATTAGAAATGCATCACTGACTTTAAACTGTAAACAGACACTGCATAGCCAAACACTTCTCCAAACATATTGAAAAAAAATAAAAATAAAACTAAGAATAAACTAACCTGAAAGGTTTCTCTTATCAATGAAAAATCCAAACCATCCTCTACTTCACCAGCAAGCGAAATTCTTCGCCTTAAGCCATCTACTCGAGTGAGGAATAAGTTCATGTACTAAAGCAAAATGCAAATATTGTCTAATTAGCACATATTTATTACATAAAAGAACACAAAGAGCTGCAGCAAACATTGAAAACAGCAGAGTGAATGGAAAAATGTGTACCTCTTCAAAAGATGAAAATGTGCATTGCAGGGACTTCTCAAAGACCTAAAGTAATGAGAAAAATCATTTAGAAAAACAACAAAATAACAAGGGTCTATAAATATAGAAGCAAAGTAGAATGGTATACTATAAACCCCAGATTTTATTGTGTTATTCAGTTCATCGAAGTTGTGAGAGGATCTATTCGTTAAAAAGAATTTAAAAAGTCCTGCATTTTACTAAATCAGTTATATTCAGCCATACACAGGCCAGGTAGACAACATACAGAGAGAAAAAGAGTAAGCGAGAATTAATGGCTGCAATTAGCTGAAGACCTCATCGACTCTTATTTTCTATTACTGGATCCTATAAATCAATTAAACCAACCGGCAAGAGCACGGCAAATGGTAAATCTTTTGAGGGGATGGGGATGATCTACAATGTTTGCACGGCAGTAGGTGGCACTATCAATTCCATTATTATCGAAATCAAATGCATTCATCAGCCGGACGAGAAAAAATAAAGATGTAGAGATATAATGAACAGCTCTCCATCATTACTAACCAAATATACAACAGATACCATAGACCAAAGTGAATAATATTTCATCATGCAAATTTTTCGCCTTTTAGAGCTTTGTGGTCTAACATAGAATGATAGAAATCATTTAAAATCTGAGTTCCTTGAAACTAAGCAAGATTATGTAGACTCCAATGTTAAGAATGTCTCACAAAATCTGCTCTATTCACATTTTGTTTGCTCACAGGATGTTATTTACACAAAATTAGTTCATCCTGTGAACTTTAATGCTTAATCAGTGATGTAATGCAGGCAAGACATTCATTGCTTTATTAACTACAAAGCAGCTACACTACACTAATCAAAGTGTGCCTAGAAGATTATATTCAGAATACCATGGATTTTTAAGTTATTAACCAAAGATTGCCAACAAAGTCAATCACTCTTTGAACTTCAGAGAAGCCAAAAATCATATGGGAAGAAAATGAAAAAAAAAGGGAGCCCCAAGCAAGAGTAGGGTAAAAGATAAAACATACAGCAGATATCTCTTTCTCAGAGGCACGACCACGTTCTAGAGAAAGCAGATATCGAACCCACAGTTCACCAACCCAGGGACAATTCTTTGTGGCTCTTGAATAAACCTCCTTTACAACATTGGAAACAACCTGCAGAAAAGGCAAGAATTTAAAAGCATTACTTGGAATTGGATAAAATTTGCAAGTGAACAAACTTGAAATTAAGAAAGAAGAAAGAAAACCTTCAAGGTTTTGTCCAAATAGCCAGTATATTCAAGCCAAAGATCATTGGATATAGGGAAGTCAGTGATGGCACGTTCATAAAGAACTTGAACTCGGCCTGGATCTCCAGAAGATTTCTCAAATTTCAGGTACAGCTTCAACAACAATAACAAAAGAAAAAAAATAAATCAGCAAATTATTATTATTTAGGCAAAGACTAAACAACTATGACAGAATTTCGAAATAAAATTGCTGGTTACAAATTCCATGATGTTTCAGGATGAACAACTTTAAGAAAGATGCATTCAGGATACTTTAAATAAAGAAAAGGCCTATTAGCCCATCAAAGAGTAAACAAATATGAGAAACTTGTAATGTGAAGCTGATTATTACAAATTCTAGTACATCATAATTTAAATGCTACAAACCATGAACTGTTGGAGCCTTTCTGAGTCTGATATATCATGCTTAGAAATCTGTTCCTCAAGATGAACACGGGCATTATACATCTCTAAGGCCTTCTTGTATGCTGAGGCAACGTTAGGAGAAATTCCATCCAAGCCACTTGACTCAACATCAATGGTATTCCCTTGTCCAGCCTCCCACACCTTGTACTCGCTAAGTGTTGAACTCATGTTAACGAGGGGAATAGACAACTGACGATGGAATATACTTCGGACGCACTTGGCCTGCTTTTCTTTTGCCTACAAGATTAGGTACCCATAATTTTAATACAAAGACAGCCTCCCTCATGGCATTGCTTTTGTGCCAATACGACAATTTTTACTTAGGAAATGATAAGTGAAACAGAACAAAACAGTCAGTAACAGTAAGTTCTCACCTCACTGTCAGATTTGTCAATTGCATCAAGTATAGCTTGCTCAAATTCCCTATATGTTTCCCATATTTTATTGCCTTCAACAACATGCAAACCAGCTGCAGTAAGAGCACGTTCAAATAACTTTCTTGCTTTTGAAATGCCAGCAGGTGAAGATTCGCATACTGATGGATCATGTTCTCGAACAAAATTTATGTAGTCACACCACAGAGAAACAGACTGCACAAAATTTTAGCATTGTCAATTCTCAAAGGAATACTTTCATCATGCAGTTTAGCAACTATCAATTTTCTTTGGAAAAGTGTGACGGATTACACTTCATCTCATGAGTTTCTTGTCAACTTAGCCATAAGTGTGAGAGAGCTATCATAATATATGTTTTATAAACTGATGTCACTAAAGTGTGAAAAGGTTATCAGAAAATACATTGTAGAACTGAATGTCTAGTGAAGGTTTCATATATGACTGTCACCTTTGAGTGCACCACCAATGGCATGTAATTGCAGCAAATAACAAATGAGCTACAGCTACATGTCCTTCTATAATGCCTAATGACAAATATAAATGAAAAACATTAAGGTAGCATATTAAAAAAGAAGAAGAATGGGAATGGCAATCAAGAATGAGAATTGGATTCCCATTCCAAAGCCATTTTCGTGACAAAAAAGTCTTATCCAAACCTGAACAATGCAAACATCATTTCCATGTTCTTCATCCCCATTCATAAACAAACAAAAAATTATCCAAAGGCTAACTAAATGCTACTCTCTCCTTCCCAAAATTACTATTATATTTGACATTTTGCAGATATGGATGAATTTATCAGTGCTTGACTTTCCAACATGTGTTTTCATTTTAAGAATCTCAGGCGGTGCCGGTAATAACTAACTCTTTCACAGGTACTATTAGTAATCCAAAAGGGAAAGGGGACACTTAATTAGAAAGTCCGTTTTATTATTTGACTGTTAAAGTAGAACGGGGGAGTATATTGAAACCAAAAGCTTCTTTCTTCTCCTTATAAACCCATCGCTATGTTTTGACACATGATGTCCTGATCTAAATATTCTATTCCATGGACACAGTGGTTTCGTCTATAAAAGAACTGGTCCGTCATATTTATATGAAGTAGGATTGAATTATCCTATGAAGAAGATGGAAAACCAACCAGATAATCAGACACGCCTCTTTCGTAAAGCTTCTCAATCTCTTGAAAAGCCTCAGGTCTGCAAAATTAAGATTAGAAAAAAAGTAAGAAATTACCATAAGCAGTGCACGAAAAAAAAAGATTAAACAACCTGTTAACAGACTCACAAACAGAACTTCAACTGTGATTTTGCTTGCTTTGGCTGAACTCATTTAATACAGCGACCAAATATTTTATATTTCTATTTTCCTCCATTTTCTCAACAACCAAACGGTTGGACAGCAAGAAATTGCCGTAAGCAGTACACAAAATAGGATTAGTCCACCTGTTAACAAACTCCCAAACACTATTAGAGCTATGATTTTGCTTTTTTGGCTCAGTTCATTTACCACAACCAGAGACCAAATATTAGATATTTCTATTTTCCTCAGTTTTCTCAGCAACAAAACAGTGGGACAGCAAGATATTATCATACACAAAATAGGATTAGTCACACTATTTGAGCTATGGTTTTGCTTTTTTAGCTGAGTTCATACAACACATACAGAGACCAAATATTAGATGTTTCTATTTTCCTCATTTTTCTCAGTAACCAAACAGAGGCTAAGAGAAGTAAATGGAGTTACCGAGTGATAAGCGAAGCTTCGTCTTTAGCCCATTCCTGCCACATGGAAGGGGTTAACGGAAAGACAGCGCTCATAGCTTCCCTAGCTTGCCTGAGCTTCTCGATATCCCCCATTTTGCGGAGAATCTTAATGTACTGAGAACAACAAACAGTACGATTCAGCAAGAGAATGAGAAAATCAACAACTAACAACATGCAAATGAGCAATTACCTGAACGTGAGCATCGTAGTTTGAAGGATTGGAGCTGAGGTCGGACTCTAGGGTTTGGAGCTGGAGGTTTTGTTGAGCTTCATCGTCTGAATCAGAATCGGAGTCGGAGTCGGAGTCGGCAGAAGAGGCCTTGGGATTTTGAATGCTATCGGTCATGTCTTCGTCTTCGTCTTCGGGAAGAGGAACAAGCGTCTCTGGTTTCGAATCCTCTATTGTTTCCTCCATTGATGGTTCTGGTTTTGAAGCTTCTTCTTCACCTGTGATAGCGAGTCTGCGAAACCTTTCTCTTCTAGTCCTAGTAACAGTGCTGTGCTCAAGTATTTTCACGGATCTGGCTTTCGGGTTTGGGTTTTTGGATATGGGTGTTATTATTGGCATTTCGGGTTTTGAATCGGGTTTTCTTTGGGTTTTGAAGGTAAAATGTTTGGATTTGCCCGGCCCGAACCAACAAATTTTAGGATTGGGTTTTCGGGTGCCCACGTGTTCCACTTCAAATTGTTAGCTATAGTATGATTCGGCACAGAATGACACGAATTTTAACAAATTTGAGTTCAACTTAATCGTGTTTGTGGTGACTATCTCAAATTATTTACCTAAGGGCATCGCGTTTGTGGCAAGCTTGCTTGATTGCTCAACTTATTTAGTGAATTGGGTTATAAACAGGTACGCGACTGATTAATATCCTACTCATTTACGTGTAAAATTGTGGTTTTTATAGCATATCACATAAAAATTGGCCCATCGTGCTGTGTAAATAATTGAACATTTTTATTGTCTTGTATCATGTTATAAATAGGTAGTATTAGTGTTGTGCAAGTCTAGTTGTTTAATAATCGATCTTCATTGTTAAGAAAGTTATGTATGAAATATCAATAATATCTTAATAATAAATTATTTAATGTATTTTGTCAACCTCTAACTAGCAAGTATATAGTTAAATGAATTTAGTTTCTTGTCAAACGTGTTAATGCATATTAAGTCAATTCAATTCATCATATTCTTGAAAATAAAAAATAAATAAAAAAATCACTCACATAATTGTGCAATTCAAATAAGCACTAACAATAGGTATAAAGAAAAAGCATAGGAAAGAGACTAGAGAAGAGCTCAACAATGACTAGAGCCGCCAATATGTCATAACACAGACACGTATCACAGACACGACACAAAAGTATCGTATTTGAACTCAAATTTTGTAATCATATCGTGTTCGAAAACCATACACATCTAATACTCGTGTCGCGTTTATGTTGGGCCTCCAAAACACATGACATACCAAACACACAAGGGTTTAATTGTAAATCAATCATAATAATGTATCAAACGTGTTGGATCATGTCGTGCCTCAAACATGTTGATTCTATCGTGCATTATGTGTTAGATTGTGTTCTTGTAAACACGACCCATTGAGTTATGCGTTTTATGTTTACAAATGTGCCGTAGTCGTGTTGGGTTGTGCATCACAACTACTAAACGGTTCGTGCTTGTGTTAGGCCGTGGAACATACAAACAACCTTCAACACGACAAGCACGAACGAACTGCCCACAGAGTAGGGGTGGTCTAAAAAGTGAAATGCCCAAAAGTGCTGAATCTGCAACAATGAAATATAAAGCTTATTTTAACAATTTCTAGTCTGCAAATGTTCTCACTAACAGAATCATCATGGAGCTGCCATCTAGATGTGTGTATCAAGCACCACAAGCTTCCATGTTCCTATAGTTAAATTAAACAAGGAAAGGTCTGTCATTATCAATGCACAAACAAAAATAAAGAGCAAAGTGAACTACCAGAAATTAGGAGAGAGAGAGATGGGCAATATATATAAGGAAATGTTAGGATTAAATGTAATTAGAACGTTCGAGCCTCCCTTCAGAGCGTTGGTATCGCCGATAAAATGGAATTAGAACAGGAATAAAGTAACGTTTGGATTACAAATTTTGGAATGAGAATGAGAAACAGGAATTGGAAAGCGAGCGAGATTCCCATTCTAGAGTCAATCTCATGACCAAAACAATCTTAAATCCATACATGAACAACGAGAGTCTCATTTCCATTTCGATTCTTGATTCTCATTCCTAAACAAATTTTATAATCCAAACCATGGATATTAGAATCTCCGATTTCCATTTGGAATCATTTCACCCCTTAAAGATTCAAAATCAATACTGAATCTCTCTCACAGATTAGAATCGGGAGAGAATCGCTCGGTTTAGCCGACTTCTCCCGATTCTTGATTTCATTCTACTGATTCACCCAATTCGCATATTCTGGGTTAGAAAGGCTGGCCATACCAAATCAGATCAAATATGTCTCGACCCGTATCGATTTGTACCCAAAAATATAGCTTCAACCCTCGTATACATTAAAAGAGAATAGTCTTTTCAACAAAAATTAACATTGTTACACAAAGTTTGGTGGATTAAAACATAAGGGTGGTTAGATGAAGGAAAAATAGTTTAGGGGTCATGCGATTTTGGTGTTATGTGAAATCATCCTTCATAATAATATGAACATCAAAAAAGATAGAAACACACGAGGAAGATTATTCTCTTATATTAGATGGCCCAGTTATAGAAGACTTACTATTTTTTTTGTGAATGCCACTTTTGTATGCTTCCATACCAATTCCATTGGAAGCATAAAGCTGCGACACGTATTATGCCAATAGCAACCACCTCGATAAATGCCAGCAAGAATGATCTCTGAGGCGCTAAACCAGCAGTCGCTATGGACAGTAAAAATCCCTCAAAGTTACATGGAACTATGAAGCTGCCACATTTTATGCCATTTAGAGCTTTCTTTGCAACTTCATCAGCTTTCATTGCACCAGAAGAGGCTGCTATTATACTGGTGAGTTGGGGTTTTCTTTTGTTTTCTGTAAGAAGAGAGCAACAAAAACAGTTGAAATACATGTAATAAAAAATAAAAATTCCAGGAAAGCAGAAAGAAGCAGTTTCAACAAGCAATTCATAATACCAATCTTTTCTTTTGGGTTGCGTTTGGGAACTTTGATTTGATTTGAAATTCGTATTTCAAATACAAATATAATGTTATGGAAATCATAGAATTTCAAATGACGACATAAAAGTTGTCATTTGAAATTTCATGTTGTAAGCATGTTTTCAATCCTATACAAATCCATATTCTTGGAGTATCGGAACATTGGATTTGGCTCAAATCCAGAATTTCAAATGAAATCCAAGAATCCAAACGGGGCATTAGGGAATTTAGAACATATGGTGTTGACATGAAAATCACATGTAGACTGAAAAGCTTATTCTGGCGATTTGAGCACCAAGAACAAGGAGCACAACCCGAACAAGCACTCCAGTTAAACTAGCTTGTCCGAGTTGATTGGCTGACAGCATCCTAGGTTTCAACAAGGTCTACAACAAATGATCTCTTACCTATGAAACTATGAAATACGAATAACTAAATTATGTTCAAGCAATCCTCTCTTTTCATCTAAAATTAACCTTGAGTTATAGGTTTAGACATAAAGACTATTAAAGATTATTCTACTGAGATGCTTAAAATCTCAGCTCACCATGAGGCCGAACAACCATTACTATAACTGGAACTAGCAAAGTTACCGAGAAAGTTAAATAGAAATGAACTTCAAAAGCTCACAGATAGATTTCTCACCTTCTACTAGACCGGGAGTTTCTGTGTCTGGAGGAAATATAAGAGAGACGTGGATGTTATCTTCAATAACCTCCTGTTGCAAAGCTTCTGCTAAACCCCTGAGACCAAACTTACTAGCTGAATATGCGGTGTAACCATATATACCCACCTAATCAGAAGCACGATTCAAAGTCAGCAACCAAAAATAAAACACATATAAGAGTTCCTTTCGTGGTCCAATAGCTATTTGCAGCTAAAAAAACATCCTTTCTTTTCAAACTTTTGAAATAGTGCTCAGAATGTAATATAGGATGTTTCCCACTAATATTACTCTCAAAATGCAAAAGGTAGACTGAGTACTTGTCAAGACTATAACACAAGGAGAACCGAACAAATAGAATTTTAGTCTACTTTGGAAAAAGACATCCTAAAATTGAAGTACAAAAACTACTTCCCCTCATCTCGCCAGCTGCTAATCAAGCTCAGTAATAAGATGTTAGTATACACGCTCTGGCCCAATATAACTGTCATATTTCATTAATGTTTCTCTTTAACTGTCTCTACAATCTCAACCATGTATAGTTGGTTTCTCGATTACAAGAACAAGGACAAGCTTATAAACAGAGTGCTAACTCATGAACAACCAAACTAATAGAATGCTAACAACTACTAACATATTTTCAACTTCCTCTCGCGTGCTCTACACGGAACTTATTTACGTAACTCTCACATGGGAGCTCACGTGACACATTCTGAGACCCAATTGCTGCACTTTACTAGTGTTTGAACTTCCGTCATGTGGCCGTGTTTTAGCAAACCCTAAGTAATGATATAAGCATGCCATGATTTAATTTGGGGTAATTTTGGGATTGAATTTTTTTGTCTCAAAGTGCATCTTAGCATACTGTAGAACAAAACTAATGGATTAGAATAATAACCAAAAATTCATCAAATGATTTTTACTACTATTTGAATTTCCGTCATGTGGCCGTGTTTGATCAAACTCAAGTTGTAACTAAAATCCATAGGATATTTTTTATAATATCAGCATGCCATAATTTTGGGATTAGAATTTTAAGCCTCAAAGTGCACTATCTCAGTATACTGCAGAACAAAACTAATGCATTAGAATAGAAAACCATTCAAGAACCAAAAATTCATCAAATACATGCGTATACACGTTACAACCCAAAATAACTGTCTTATTTTACTTTTTGTAAGAAAAGTTTTTCTAGTGTTTGAATTTCCATCATGAGGCCGTACTCTAAGTCATTGTTGCTAACTCATCTTAATCATATAATTGATAAAACAAGCACGCCATAATTAAAATTTCAGATTGAAAATTGATGTCTCAAAGTGCACTATCCTGGTACACTATAAAACAAAACTAATGCATTAGAATAGAAAACCATTCAAGAACCAACGATTCATCAAATACTTGATTATACACGCTTCTTCCCAAAATAACTCTCCCATTTCACTTTTTGTGAAGAAAACTTCACTAGTGTCTGAATTTCCATCATGAGGCCGTGTTTTAGCAAAGTCTAAGTCAGTGTAACTAACCCATCTAAATCATATTTTTGATAATATATGGATGACATAATTCAAATTGAGACTGAAATTGAAATTTCAAGTTTCAGATTGCATTATTTCAGTATATACTATAGAACAAACCTAATGCATTAGAATAGAAAATCATTCAAGAACCAACAAATAATCAAATAATTGAGTATAAACGCTGCACCCCAAAATCACTGTCTTGTTTCACTTTTTGTAAGGAAAACTTTACTAGTGATCAAATTTCCATCATGAGGCCGTGTTTTAGCAAACTCTAAGTCACTGTAACTAAGTCATCTAAATCACATTTTTGATAATACGAGGATTGAAATTTTAAAGTCTCAAAGTGCACTATAGAGCGAAACTAATGCATTAGAATAGATAACCATTCAAAAACCAACAATTGATCAAACACTTTAGTGTGAAATAGCCGTTCTATCTCCTTTATTGTACGCAAAAGTTTACAAGTGTTTCTCCAGCATGAGGCCGTGTTTTAGCAAACTCTAAGTCATTGTAATAACTCATCTAAATCATATTTTTTGTAATACAAGTATTGAAATTCTAGGTCTCAAAGTTCACTATCTTAGTATAATGTAGATCAAAACTAATGCACTAGAATAGAAAACCATTCAATAACCTACAAGGCAACAATTCATCAAATACTTGAGCATAAACATTGGAGAGTAATGAGAAAAACTGAAGCACACCTGACCGGCCTGAGAGGACATCAGAGCAATGGAACCAGGTCCACGATCCCTCCTGTTCTTCATCAGAGGCAAAGCACTCTTGATCATGTTAAAGCTCCCCATCAAATTGACATCCATTATGAACTTAACCTCATCCAGATCCTGACTCTCCAATTCCTGAGCCACGAACACGCCCTGGTTCACAACCAGCACATCAATAGGCCCCGCGTCCTCCACCGCCCTCCGAACAGCATCATAGTCACGCACATCTGCAGCGAAAACAGCTACATCGATACCAGTGGCTAGCCGAATCGCCTGCTTCGCTTCCTCGAGCTTGTCACGAGACCGAGCAAGGATCGATACGCGAGCTCCTTCAGAAGCAACCAGGTGAGCCAAGGCCAAGCCGATACCGCTAGATCCACCGGTGATGAAGACATGGCGGTTTTTGATTTGGATCTTAACAGGGCGAGGCCGGACGATGAGGTAGAGGAAGAGAAGTGAGAGAGGGATTATGAGGACAAGAGAGAGATAAGCGAGGTTGAGATCCGCCATTGATGGAGATTCGAGAAAAATGGAAGTGAGAACCAGCAGTGGACTGGTACTAGGTGGTGGTGATGTGGTCAATGCCACGGTTACGGAAGCAATTCGAGAAGAGATTGAAGATGCTGCGGCTGAGAGTGGTGGCAGGTGAGCTCCAGCGGTGGCCGGAGCAACGGAAGCGGCGGTGGCCGGAGAATCGGGAGAGGGTTTCGCCGGAACGGAGGAGACCGTTGCTGTAGATTTGTTGCTGTGAGCTCTGAAACCAACAGAAACTCAAATCTGAAAAGATATTTATCCTTTAAAAGAAGAAAGAGAACAGAGTAAATGATTTAAGGGTATAATTGTAAATTAATCTTAATGTACTCATTTTATCGTGTATTATGTATTATGTAAAATGTGTTGGCTCGAGTTAGTGTCAGTCGTATTATGTCGAGCCAATCCGCACACATGAATTGTCAGTTTTAGACTCAGACAACTAAATGAGGAGATGTCACATCACGATTTAACACTCTTATCCGTTTCATGAATTTGTAAACACAAAATGACCGTCCAAATGTTTTATTTTTTTGTCTTGTCTAAGACTCTCTACTCCCATGTTTTAATTCCTTAGTCAGAAGAAAATGACTCCTGGAAGGTCGGAGACTGATTCGAACTTGAACTTATTGTATTTCTCCAAACAATCGAACTGTAGACTGGACCGTGTAGGGTTGATGTAAGAATCTTCCAGAACATTTGGTGATCTCAAAGTACATGTATCAATGTCAATGGTGCCTCGTTATTTCGTAGACTCATTTAGCGTGGACAGAGTAAAATTGTGCAAACATATCAATGAAATCTCCCTTGTTCGATTCCTTCATGGAAAAACTCACTCTTCTTGAAGAATTTGTGACGATCCAACCATAAAAGATGATACACAATTTTGGCTAAAAAGAAAAGTATATCACGTCAGCCTACTTTGATAACGTAATATAATTTGTGAATCAATTTGAAACAAAAAAAAATCAAATTGGTAACCAATTCGGAACAACATGAAACATTTTCATATAAAATCGTACATAGTAACTCATCCTTAATTTTTTCAAAAGTACATGAAAATGCAGTCTCTTATACTAATAAAGAGACAGAAAACACTAATACTAATACAAAATCAACCTAAACTATATATTCAACCATTTGAATTGTCAACAATCTTACAATATACTATAAACTAAATCAATAATGTTACAACTCCCTCTAGAGATCAAAACAAACAAGCTTCTTCAAAATTTTCTGGCTGAAACTACTACAAGTACAGAGATGCTGCAAAAACAATGTCCCTCTTGATCTTGGAAACAGCTTCTTCAAATTTCAGTTCAAGCTCAGTTTCTCCGATGGACTTGGCGGCTTCTATCAGCTGCTGCAGAACCTCCTCCAGCCTCCTGATGGCCCTGATCAAGCTGCCCTCGAATACCGGTGTCATTTCCATGATCTCGTAGAATTTCGACCCTTTTGCCCACGCGTAAACAGCTTCCATGATATCCGGTCGGAACGAGCTCACAAACTTCTCTACGTCAATTTGGACCTGTTGTGTAAAAGCACCACATTTTCAATTAGTTGCTAGTATCCCCACATTTATCCGGGTTCGGATCGCATAAAATGGACCTGTATAGTTTTCGGGTTAGGTCGTGTACTCGTGTTTACAGTGAAGAAAACGTGGAATGGAGCTCAACCCGCACACTTTATATGTAAAACCCACAACCCGACCCGAATATTTAGCTCTAGTTGCTGGCAATTTGGGTCATGCAAAACGAGCATGACACGAGTCTAGTATGCTTGGATTCGGCACGGTCGTATCCATGTCATCTTTGTATTGGAGAACTCAACACATTCGATAATAGTGTCACATTAACAAGCGCAACACATTTAATTAAATGTATCGTGTGACAAACTCAATACAAATAGTATAGTTAAGTTAGAAATCTAAACAATAAATCGTTGTTGCATTAACCTGACCGCAACTCGCACCTCTTGCAGGTCGGGTTATACCTTTTCAACCCAAATTGCCAACTCTGTGCCGTGTCATGTTACCCATTTATAAAAGTGTTGTGTTCGTGTTCAATATTTTAGCATAATTATTTCAGTGTCACGTCCATGCTTGCTAACTCATATATCAAATACTCAACTTTCACCACGACACGTGAAAACACGAATTGCCAGTTCTATCCTTAGAGCGGAAAGCACACTAAAACGATGATTGAGTGCCCTGCACCAAGAGGAAGGTCTAGTAATTCTTACCTTACACTCAAGCTGAACTTTCGCAACCCTTCGGGCTGTATCCTGTAATTGTGCAAATAGCAAGTCCAGTTCTTCCCGAGGCTTTGCAGCGTCTTGCAGCTTCTCTTGCCATACAAAACAAGACAGAAGCGACACCATCTCTTCAACCTTTATGTCCTTCAATACCCCGTTGAACATTAGCTCCGTCAAGGTCAGTTCATCGGCACTACTGATTTCACAAGCAACTTTTCCCTTCAGCTCCACAACATCATCACTTGACGCATATCTGCAATTTAATCAACTCAAATCATTATAGTTTCACGTGCATTCACATATTGTTTATAACACGGTAAATTACAGAGAGATACCATATACTTAGCCTCTTTTGCAAATAACTCCCTATACCTTTTTTTCATGACAACTAACTCCCTGTACTTCTAATTTTTCATTTTGTCAGTTAGATTTAACTAATTTTTATATCTATCATTCTATCCTTAAGATCACCATCAATTTCACATTGCCGAATTGAAAAATTGAAAGTACAAGGAGCTATCTGCAAATGGGGCTAAGTATAGGTTTTATTTGTAATTTGCCCTTCTAAAATATACTCTATAGAAATGTAAAGTTTCATTACCCAAGCCTCCTGAGAACCCGTTTTCGTGCCTTGAGTTCATCTTTAAAAGCCAACGCAGTTGAAGATCGCATAGTTCTCCTGATAGCCTTGATCTTTGCGGTCAATTCTTGCTTATTGTGTAAGACTTTCAGCTTCTGCTCAACGAGCGGTGATTTGGCAACTTCGTGCTTATCAAATAAGCTTTCTAGAGCTTCTATCCTACGTGCTGCCTTTTTGTACGAGCTACTTTGAACCTGAAGAACGGGAAAAGTAGGAGATTATAACCGTTAGAGAAAGAGAGATGAGAAACAAATAACTGGTCGAAAACAAATCTAAAGCAACGTACCTTCATATCATCCTCGGGATCAAGGAGGGGTATCCCGTCTTTAGAGAATCTTGAAAGAACTTCTGAAACCTTCTTTAGTGTGTTTTCTCGAGTTTCCAAAGGCAAGAGATCCTTTGATATGACTAAACGAACACTACTTAGACTACTAACCTGCATATCATGACATTAATAAGCAAATAAGTCCCTTCTTCGCTATAATGACATTTTTTTGGGTGCAAAATTCTCATTATAAAGAAGTTAAAATTAGTCGTCATTCCAATATTAAGGGGGCAATGGTCAAAAGCCATTGAATTCGATGAAGTTTGACTTTTTTGTTCAATTTAGTCCATGCAGTTATTTAAAGTTAGTTGACAGTTAAATTTGATGGCATAGCGTTGATGTGAAATTTACAATAGTTTACCAGATAAAAATTAATTGTGTGGCGCTTGTAAAGATAGCTGTACCAAAATCGGGTATCTACAGTGCTTACATGGCGTTTAAAAACAATTGCTTAAACAAATAATTGCCTCTGTGGAGTTCACGTGTCATCAAGTTTACGGCAATTAACTGTAATAAACAGTAGGGTCTAAACTGACCCAATGGCCAAAACTCACAGTTCAGGGACTATTTTGACTTTTTAAAAATTTGAGGACTTAATCGATGACTTTTTAAAGTACTGTGACCTCCCGACCCTTTTCCAATTTCAACCTAGAGAACATTGGCAAAAAGGACATTGTAGGTCTCGCTAGAAATACGAAGACAAGTAAAAGATGTGAGCATAAGAAACATTACCTGAGAAAGAGGAACAGAAACAACAACCGGCTCCCCTTGATTTTTCAGAGGAACAATTTTAATAGTTTTTTTCCCGGCTCCCTCTCTGCTCACTACACATCTTGTAAGAACATCAACCTTGTAGTTCGCTTCTTCCGGTTTCGTATTTGTGTCATCTGGATCATTCATCCCACTAGGTAAACCGAAACTTGTATTGAAAAGACTAAAAATAAGTTTGATTATAACCATAAAACTCACCTTCGGAAACACTTTTGACCCTCTCAAAATTGATTAGCACTCCCCATGTAACGTAGTCTTCAATGGAGATAACCGGGGAATTTTCATCACTCCTAGTGCATTGGATACACACGAGTCTGCCCGGTTGCAAGAAGGGTAAGCAGTATCTTGGAGAAAGCACAATATCACGAACATCATTCTTCAGAGTTCGGTATTGCTGTATCAAATTGTAGTAACTCTTCAAGCTATCTTCTTCTTCAATTACAATCGAATCCCTCTCTTCTTCAAGGTTCTTCGCTTGTTTCTGCAATTTATGATGAAAGTAAGTACTCATGCTATCTTCTCTCAGGTTAATTGATACAAGTTGTGATACTGATAATTGGAATATCTTTGATCTCAACTATATTTTACTATTTTAATGACGCGTTTATAAACATTTTCGGGTTCTTCAATCCAAAATAGCAATACTCATAGCGGCTAATAATCACGGTAACAAGGTTTATTAAATACTAACTCTGTTTCAAAATAAGTGATATATAAGAGTTTTTACACTGTATTGGGGAACGATGAAAGGGTATTATTGGAAAGTCAAGTGGATTTTGAAATGGTAAAATGACACTAATTTTGGAACAGTTTTTGGGAATGATGAAAGGGTATTATTGGTAAGCCAAATTCATTTTGAGGTTGAAATAGTAAAATGACACTTATTTTGAAGCAATTCTTGGTTTCTAAAATGACATTTATTTGGAAACAGAGGTATTACTTAAATAACAAGGAAAATATCAACCAAACACAAACTAGACTTAGAAGACGCTACTAATGAAATTCCAGTTCGGGACTGACAATATCAACTGACCTCAAGATCAGGAATAGCACGGTCAGCTTGGAACTGGTAGAACGAATTTCGGAGCAAATTTTCAGCATTCCCATCCTCAGAACGCATTTGATTCAAAAGCATGTTATAGCTCAAATGGAATGCACTGAAATGCAAAGGGCAAAAGGTCAAGCAGCAATTCATAAACATAGCAAAATATGATAACCTAAACTTGTTAAAAAATAAAATTTAAGCACAAGGTTCTCTATCCAATGTGATATTTAATCGTTTTGGGGAGTGTTGTGCAAAATGGGTTAGGTCGTGTCGTGTCAACCCGGCCTATATAGTAAAACATGCCATGCTGATGTTACGTAACATAAACGTGTCGAGTCTAATATTTGAGCGCGATTATTAAATGTCTCGTGTTCGTGTTAGCCCATACAGCACATGGTAAACCATCATCACGGCATGCACGCATAAATTGCCGGCTCTAAAATCGAAAATGGAAATGACAATGAAATTCCCATTCTTCCTGTTTGAATTATGGTTTTTCAATCATGAGAAAGGCTTTGTAATGAGAATCTCATTATCATTCTTTTTTCTTTTCTTTTATGGGATCTCATTATCATTCTTTATTCTCATTACGTAAAATTTAATTCTAACGCTAACTAAACACAATCATTTGAATCTAATGTATTTTCTGGCTGTGACATATTATTGAAATATCCCATTCTTTAAACCGATAAGGTGCAATAGAAACAGCTTGCAGACCTGTTCAAAGAGTCAGCGCTTCCTTTAAGCATTGTTTTAGCCGTAGATGGTTCGATCTTCTCATCTACCATGAGGATGCATATCCCACGTTCATCAATACCTCGACGCCCAGCACGACCACTCATTTGTATGTACTCACCACTGGATAACCATCTAAACTTATCTCCATCAAATTTACGGACATTTGTGAATACAACAGTTTTTGCAGGCATATTCAAACCTATGCTGAAGGTTTCTGTGGCAAATAAACACTGAAAAGAAAATGTTTCAATTATACCAAGACAATAGATACAATAATACATGTACGTAAAACAGATAAAAATGAATAATACATCCCCGCAAAATGTAAATAATTTACATCATTTGAAATGTGTTAAAAATGCAAAAAAAATAAAACTACTAATCATTTTGAAATAGAAAATCATTGGAGAAACAAAAACAGGCACGCTTTGAAGATTTCTGGCATGTGAAGCACTTCAGTAACAATATTGATGAAAAGAACATTTGAATGAGACACCAAGGTGTTCCTCATTACGCATTGGTGGCAGTTTGAGTTCACGGGTCGTGTTCGTGTAGTGTTGAAAGTTTAGTATTTTGTTAAACGGGTAAACCAGAACATGACCTGATTATTATGAGTTGAGTTACACGACCCGTTTATGAGTTGAGTTACCACGACACGACTTGCTCAACACATGAATAATTGGGTTCAAAATTACACGACTAGAGACATTTAAATAAATGAGTTTGAATTGCCCTGCCCCGACATATTTGACCCATTTATTTTCTGAGTCATTATTGACACAACATGTTCTTAAAATTACCATTTTATCCTTAAACAAGTCATTCAAAGGGTTACATGATCCGTTCAATAGAAAAGGGGTTAGGCGGGTCGAGTGGGTTCAACCCGAACACAACCCAATTAACAAAAACGGGTTGCATAAGGTGACACGAACATACTTAAGCGAAACTTAAACCCACTTAATTTTGTGTCGTATCGGGTCACAGGTCACGACCCAAATTACCAGCCCTATATGCACTCACACAACATAAAGCTAAGTTCATAATTTCTGCTCACCTTGATTAGTCCTTCCTGAAACAATATCTCAATTACTTCCTTAAGAATGGGAAGCAAACCAGAATGATGCACACCAATCCCACGTTTCAAGAGCGGCAACATATTTGAAACCTGAGTACAAACAAAAACCAAACGGATATGATTGATATAAGTTGGATCTAAATTATTCTTCTGATACAAAAGGTGCTGGAGTAAAGAATTTTCTCCTGTCCATCATATGATTTTATAATGTAGCAAGTCCCTTTAAAAGTAAGAGGTCATCGCCAGTAACTCGGATTAGATTCTCATCAGTGGTTGCTATGGTGTGAAAACAATAATCTCATAAAATTCTTCCGGCGTGTTGGCAACAGAAGGAACAAAGTTTAGAAAAACACAAAAATTCAGCAACGACTGATCCACTTGATGAAATACATATAGGGTTGGTATTTATACAAGAGGGTAGTTCATTTTCTACTAAAAGTAGAGCTGCTAAGCTTCCAATCTACTTGTCTTTACTTGTTAAGCCAATGATTAATGAATGGGAAAATAAAACTAAAATTTTAGAATATTAGGCATAGTTACATTCAAGAATATAAGATTGTTTGGAAGCATGCAAGTGAGCATAAGCACAACTACAAAAAAACGGGGACAAATAAGTATATCCAACCTACCTGCGGTAACTTCTTATCATCATCTGAAAGCATATCCATAGCACTCCAGAAGATATTTTCAATATTCACTTTCTCAACGTCCTCATTTAAATCCATTTTAGCCATCTGCAACGCAAAACCAAATATCAATATATAAGTAGGGTAACACATTAAAGAAAGTAATTATAGTCAATGGTTTCATAACATATACACACATGCATAAACTAGAGCAAAAAGAGATATATTCAAGACACGTGTTTTGAAGCCATCGACAACTGGTTAAGCCAGATAGATATATATAAAGCATCACATTGAATGGGTTAACCCAAGTTATCTAGATCGCGGAGCGTTAGGGTCTAGGCACACGGAACTGTGGGAGTAGGGTTCTTTGGAACATTAATTAGGATCAGAACAAGTTTATCCAGAAAAACGGATTTTTTTTAAAACATGTATAATACTATTTCTTAAAAAATTTAAATTAACCAGCATATTCTACAATCCTTCAGTCTATATATGCACCAGGGTTCAATTTAAGAGCATAATAATATTTTTTTATGTTCAATAATAACTAAAAATTATTATGATTGGTTGATCAGAACCGTATATTCATGGGAATTTCAACTTTCACATTTTGGAGTGTTAGTGTTCCGCGATTCGGAACGCCTGATCAGGATCGCGAATCACAGAATCAGTACTTAAATAGTGTTTTCTGGTAAATGTGGTTCAATCAAAGTCAACCCTAAACAAACATAACTACAGGATCGATAAACTCAGTTCCAATATCATAAGAAAAGGCAGATCCTATAGCAATAATGGAACTTCACCTGCATAGCCAGAAATTCGCATTCCCTTTTGCTAAAGCTGAAAAGTATGACAGGATCATACTGTCGTGAAATAATCATTTTAACCATCTTGAAGATGTCGCTTTCTTCACCAACTTTGCCCACATTCAAACCCTTTTGCCACTTTCCATTCTGCTTTTTCCTTTCACTTTCACTGGTAGGAACAAGTGCATTTATGGCTTTCTGAAAGCTGTCTTCGCGAAACTTCCCCATCTCATCCACCGCCAAGAAAAGACCATCACCACCCGAAGGAAAAACATAATGCTGAAGAGGCGTTGGCCGATAATCAGTATAAACAATGTGACATGGCTGCTGGTGAACCTGCATCAATACCACATGAAAATAGAGAGAATTCAATAGTTGCACAAAGTTTTTTTTCTCAACTGACCGGCATCATAAGCTAGCTATATGGTCTCTAGAGCATAATAATGCTGCGAGTACTAAGAACTAAGAAGTATATTCTATTAAATTTTGAAGATTATTGCTAAATTCAAACTAGAATTACCTTTGCAACCCAATCAGAAAATTCTTTTGCATTAGGTACAGTGGCAGAGAGAAAAACAAATCGAGCATTCCTTGGGGCCATAACAATACTTTCTTCCCATACCACACCTCTCTCTCGGTCACGCATGTAATGTACTTCATCAAATATGATCCAAGCGACCTCCCGAATGACCTCTGATCCTCTGTATAGCATACTACGCCAGATTTCAGTGGTCATTACCTACAATCAAATGGCAACAATTAGTCAAAAAATGAGACAATTTGACATACAAAAGGGTAAAGAAAAAGAGAGATTAAATAACTAACCAAGCAAGAAGCATTGGGATCTATTGTCACGTCTCCAGTCATCAAACCAACATCTGAGAACTCTTCCTTGAAGTCCCTATATTTTTGGTTGCTCAAGGCCTTGATTGGTGAAGTGTATATGACCCGTTGATTATTTTTCAATGACATGGCAATGGCATACGAAGCCACAACAGTTTTTCCAGCTGATGTGTGAGCAGACACCTGTATAGCATAAAAGTTAAAAAAGAAAAAGGCTGGTCTATGATTTATTGAGTAATGCTTTGACACCACAACATTACAAGGTTACTTCGATCACTCCAAAAACACGAAATAAATGTTTCTGCATGAATTCACCATACTCAAAAGAGTACAAATACCCAAAACCTCAAAACATAAGTGCCGAGATCTAACCAACTACTCGTACAAAATTTAGCAACAAAAAATGCATAGCAATATCATTACTATACACTCCACGACATGCTTAAGTAAATAAATAGATGCAACAAGTCCATAAGCAATACTCACACTCTCAAAATAAAGTTAAAATCTTTCAATGCATGACAACCTTACTATACACTCCATAATACTCTGAAGTAAATAAACAGACACAACAAGGCCATAAGTAAATAAGCAGTACTCACATTGTCAAGATAAAGATAAAATCTTTCGCAACATCTTATTTCATATACATTATATTATTCACTAAATTTTGAAAATACTCTAAAGAGTGCAAGTACCCAAAACCTCAAAACATAAGTGCATGCATAACATAGCAACAAAAATGCAAAACAACATCATTACTATACACTCCACAACATGCTGAAGTTAATAAATAGAAACAACAAGCCCATAAACAAATGAGCAATACTCACATTCTCAAAATAAAGTTAGTTAAAATCTTTCACAAAACCTTATCACATATACGTCAAATTCATCACTAAGTTTCAAAAATAGTCTAAAGAGTGCAAGTACCCAAAACCTCAAAGCGTAAGTGCATACATAATATAGCAACAAAAATGCAAAACAGCATCATTACTATACACTCCACAACACGCTGAAGTAATTAATGGATGCAACAAGTCCACAAGCAATAATCACATTCTCGGAATAAAGCTAAAATCTTCCACAAAACCTTCAAATATAGAATCTATCCGCACTGCATTATATTCTTCACTATCGCAAGAGTATAAGTTTACAAAACCTCAAATAATAAGGGCAGGAATCGAACTAACCACTCGTACATAATTCAGCAACATTACAACATGCTGAACTAAATAAACAGATGCAACAAAGCCATAAGCAAACAAGCAAAACTCACATTCTCAAAATAAAGTTGAAACCTTTCACAGTACCTTCAAACACAGAATCTATCCCTATCACATAAACACCATATTCTTCACTAAATCACGAAAATCATCAAAAGGGTATTTGAGTTATTAGGTAATAAGAAGCTTACCATAACGGACTGGCCATCGACAAGGCACTTGATGGCTTCGGACTGAAAAGGGTCGAGAGCGAAAGGGAATTTCTTGGCGGGGTCGTGATTTTTTGGTGGAGGTAACGGAGGAGGAGCCACGTAGCCCTCCGGGAACGACACGTCGTGCACACAAGCCACGGTTTCTTCTACAATCGTCTGTTTCTGCGGAGGCTCGTCGGATGGCTCTCCGTCTATAGACTTCCTCTTCAACGACCCCATTATCGGAAAATCGAGCTTCTTTTTCACTGCAAAATCTCCTGAAAATTTGTCGAGGAAGAGCCTGACTGTGGCTGCGACGGCGTCGTTTTGTGTTCCGGCTTCTGGTTTTGGCTCTCGGGCGGTGGCGGCTGGTCTCTTGTGTTGTGGCTCTTTCGCGCAATGGAGGAGAAAGAGTGTGTTTGGTTATGGGTTTTTGTTTGGCTAAAAAGAGCTTTAAGCAATTTGGAAGTTTATTTGGCAAGTGTTTGAGTCTATTAAACGTGCGTGACATAGTAACACGATTAAAGTTAAAATAATATGTTAGCGATATTAAATTATAACATTGTTTTATTTGCATGTCTTATTTAATTTGCTTTTTATTTTATCTCGTCTTTTTAGAAATGGTAACAGGATGGTTTTGCTCCCAAGGTTTCAAAACTTCTTAGGTTGTAGCTAGACGATCTTGGGCTAGAGGGATTTAGGGCTGCGACATTCGAAGTTGGCCATTTAGTTAGGGTAGCAGACCACGACATGGCTCTCAACGGCACTCAATTTGATATTGTGCATAAACTTTGTAGAATTTAGCTTGGAAAGACATGAGAATTCGAGGGGAGCCCATTGGAATGAGAGTTAGGCCATTTTTGAGAAGGCATATTGGACATGACCCTCGATGTCGTGGGTTTAGGATGCTTTTGAAATTGGTTGACCAGTTTTCGGGAGCATGTCGCGACATTAGAGGCTAAGCATCGATTTTGTTGATCAATATGGCCAATTTTTTAGGACCATGTTGGGAGATTATGTTAGTCATTTAAGTGGAACTTGGACTCCTTTTCTCATCCGCAATTGAACGAGTCTCATGTTCGGATATGCTCTCAACGTGTCTCCAAACTCTCCGAAAACACAATCCTTACTTGTTGTGGTTTTGGGACCCTCAAGTGAGGGAGTGACCTGACATTCAAATGTCACGCGTCACTAACACAAGTGGTTTCTTAGGTAGCACCACCGCACACTAAAAATTTAAGTCCACGAACTTTTCCCGGCTCAAATTTAGTCATTTGAATCTAAACCCAAACAAAGCTCGATTCGAAACCCGAATTGTATAAAAATTGAACACATGTTTACATTGATATGGGCCCAAAGAGATGAAGTGTTGGGCCTAGCAATCAACAACTCCCATAAACATCACATTAGGGTTTGCTCACCACCTCCATATACATAAAACAATCTTTCTCTGCAACTTCACTTTCTCTTGTTGCTCTCATTTTCAAATTTCACAAATTAAAGCTTCTCTGTCAATTTCGCTTCCTAGTTCCACAACAATGGCCATGATCTCATCTCCTGGTTCGAGGTTCGTTCCTGCAATTTACTCTGTTTATCTTCATTTTCTCAGCAACACTGTTTTATCAACAACAAAAACTAGGGTTTGTTCATGTCCTCGTTCTCAATTGTTTCAAAGAAACCATTTTAGCAATCGGTCCAAGTTCAGGTCCAATCACAGGGACAAGGATGTTGAGAAGGCCATTGCTGTGTTTAAACGTAAGCTCGAAGCTACCCAAAAGCCCTCTGTTGTAGAATTCAATAAAATCATGAGTGTAGTTGCGAGAAAAAAACATTACTATCAGGCAATTTATATGTATGATCTCATGTGTACATATGGAATCAGACCAGATAATTGCACTATGAGCATAGTGCTTAATTGTTTTTGCAAGATGCGTAATTTAGATGCTGCTATGGAGATCTTCAAGAAGATGGAGCCCAATGTGATCATATACAGTACATTGGTTAATGGGTTTTGTAAAGACGGTAAGGTCGATGTTGCCGTTGGGCTGCTTAAGCAGATGGAAGAGGAAGGAACTTGCGAGCCGGATGTGTTTACTTACAATGCACTGATTGACGGGTTTTGCAAAGCGGGTGAGGTTGACAATGCCTTTGATTTGATGAGGAAGATGGAAGAGCGGAGTGTACGACCCGATGTGTTTACTTATACTGCATTGATATCCGGGCTTTGCAAAGTGGGTAAGGTTGATGATGCCTTCGGGTTGCTGAGGAAGATGGAAGAACGGAATGTCCGGCCTAATGTGGTTACTTATAGTGCACTGATCAGCGGGCTTTGCAAAGCGGATAAGGTTGACGATGCGCTCGGGTTGATGAAGAAGATGGAAGAGCAGAGTTTCACTCCTAATGTAGTTACGTATACTGCATTGATTGACGGGACTTGCAAAATGGGTAAGGTCGATGACGCCCTTGGCTTGATGAAGAAGATGGAAGAACATAAGGTCCAACCTAATGTCATAACTTATACTGCCCTGATCGATGGGCTTTGCAAAGCGGGTAAGGTTGATGATGCACTTGGGTTGCTTTGGAAGATGGAAGAGCAAGGTTTCACGCCTAATATAGTTACTTTTAGTGCATTGATAGACGGGCTTTGTAAAGCGCGTAATTTTGATACTGCTCGTGAGTTGATATGGAAGATGGAAGAAGGAAGAGTCAAGCCTTTGAAAGTTTCTTATATTACATTGATTAAAGGGTTTAACAAAATGGGGAAAACTCGTGTTGCTTTGGAGTTGCAACGAACATGTGAAGCTATGTATCCAAATCCTTGAGATTGAAGTATTAGGTAAAGATTTGATTTTTGATGCAGCCCGTGAGTTAGGCAAGTTAACTTTGTTCACTTTTGTCAATGAAAATTGAGATCCTTGATTTTTTGGCAGCTAACCTTATTTTAAGATCTTTATTGTAGAAATCTTGGTAGCCAGCATGTGTTTCTTTCAAGGCGTAGAGTCTAGAAAGTAGAATTAATTGTTCTTCTGAAATGAGGGACGAAGGTATTGACTGTAGCTTCAATTCTTGGTATTATTGAGTGAAGTGTCATCGCTTTTTAACACACGATCATGTTATGTTTTTGGTTGAAACTTTTGGGTTCTTTTCGTTTCTTTCAGCATGTGTTTCGTTTCTTTCAAGGTGTAGAGTCTAGAAAGTAGAATTAATTGTTCATCTGAAATGAGGGACGAAAGCATTGACTGTAGCTTCAACTCTTGGTATTATTTAGTGAAGTGTCATCGTTTTTTTAACACACAATCATGTCGTGTTTTTGGTTGAAACTTTTGGGTTCTTTTGATTCTTGTCGAGCACCCCGTAATATTTTGATCCTGTACTGTCATTTTGTTTGAAACTGTTGGGTTGATTCTTTTATCTAGCGCTTATGTAGTTTAAAAATGCACACTGTGATTTAGTTAACTTTCTAGGTTCATTACACACACACATGTATTATATGTGATAGCTAATAAGGAAAGGACAACAAATCAGTTGCAAATCCTTGGCTTTTGTTATGTTTTAAGCAGAATGCTTACTTGTTTTCCAGCACATTATGAACGTTTTCGGTTTATCTTTTCTTGTTTCAGTGCACGGGCGGCGTGTTTTGTGAACGGATAAGCATATTTGCGTCTTTTGCCCGTACTATTGTATGCCAGTTCTACCCTTAGGTCTTTGGCGATTACCAATCATCTGTTTATATCTTTTCTCAGTCTGATGTCTCATTTGTCAACTCTATCTTTGGGTCTTTGACCATGACCGTCTTTTATACAATTTATTGTCTTATTTGTCGGCTCTATTATTTGGTCTTTGATCATAACCAATCATTAGCAATGTTTTCATTTAGAAAAGAACTTCGCTCAAGATTTTGCACTCGAGTTCTTGAGTTTGGTTCTTTGTTAGCGCTAAAACTTCTTAGAATTCGAAACCATGTGTCCTTTGCTTGATCATATCATGCTCAATACGTACATGATATGATCTATCCTAGGCGCTTTGATCTCAACTATGCAACTTAAAATATAACTGAAATAAACGCGGGAATGATGAAAAAAGCCACTATCAAGCTTAAAACACGCAATTGGCCTCGTTCGTTGGCACGTTTCTCAATTACTCTGTGAAATACATCCTAATTCGTTGACATTGTAGTGGAAGTCTTGGAGTCGACATCTTTCACCAGAGATGATAAAAGCGCTCGAATGATGTTTTTTTTTCTAGGACTGAAAACCCAATCATTTTTCTCTCTCGTGTTTGACTGACAATTTGGATCATGATTCCTAACACGATGCAGACTTATGTCGATTTGGGTTTAGGCTAATCGAGTTCGTGTTGACTAGCTCAACTAATTTATAATCAGATAGTGTCTGTGCCGAATCCGTTTCAGCAAATGGGCCACATAATCCATTTATTGACTCACTCATTTAAGGATATAAATGTAAATTTTCAAACACATAGTGTAAAAATGAAATAAACTAAATGAGTCAAATATATCCAGCCATGTCATATCAACAGGTTGGACAAAATCGTGTAATTTTGAATCCAAGTATTTAAGCGTGTTAGCTCACCCATAAACAGATCGCGTTCGTGTTATATAATCCAAACCGTTTAATAATATAATGACAATTTTCAACCCGACATGAACCCGAAGAGAAGTATTGGGCCTGGCAATCAACTATATATACTATTGGTTCGGTCACCGACTATATATACAGAAACTATCAATCTCTGCACAATTTTTTTTTTCTCTTGCAGCTGCTATCGATTTCCATTTCACAATCAAGCTTCTCTGTCAATTTCGCTTTCCAGATCCGCAACAATGGCGATGACGATCTCATCTTCAGCTTTTGGTTCAAGGTTCGTTCCCGCTATTGCTTCCTATTATCTTCATTTTCTCAGCAGTAGTGTTTTATCAGCAACAACAACAACAACAACTAGGGTTTGTTCATGCCCTCGTTCTCAATTTCTCGATCTAAGAAAACAATTTAGCAATCGGTCCGGTGGTAGAGACCGGGAGGTTGAGGACGCTGTTGCTCTGTTTCGACGCAAGGTCCGTGCTCGCCCGAGGCGCTCTGTTGTGGAATTAACTCAGATTTTGAGTGTAATTGCGAGAAAAAGGCATTACTCTCAGGTGATTTCGTTGTACAAGCTCATGTGTAGATCTGGAGTCCAATCCGATAGATATGCTATGAACACAGTGATTAGTTGTTATTGCAAGATCGGCGACTTAGATGATGCTATGGAGATTTTCAAGAAGATGGAAGAGGGAAAGTATAAGCCCAATGTAATCACATTCAATACATTGATAAATGGGTTTTGTAAAGCGCGCAAGGTTGATGATGCGCTTGAGTTGCTGAGGAAGATGGAGGAAGGGAGTGTGAAGCCTAATGTAGTTACGCATAATACAATTATAGATGGACTTTGCCGAGTGGATAAGTATGATGATGCCTTTGAGTTGCTGGGGAAGATGGAAGAAGGGAGTTGTCATCCCGATGTATCTACTTATACTACATTGATACACGGGCTTTGCAGAGTGAATAAGGTTTTTCCTGCTCTTGTGTTGATGAGGAAAATGGAAGAAAGGAGTTGCATTGCCAATGTAGCTACTTATACTATAATCATACATGGGCTTTGTAGAATTGGTAAGGTTGACGGTGCTCTTGGGTTTCTTAGGAAGATGGAAGAGCAAAGTCCCACACCGAACGTAGTTACATATAATGCATTGATAGATGGGCTTTGCAAAACGGGTAAGGTTGATAGTGCTCTTGAGTTGCTGAGGAAAATGGAAGAAGGAAGCGTGAGTGTCCTACCGAATGTAGTTACTTATACTACATTGATCGATGGGTTTTGCAGAGCGGGTAAGGTTGATGATGCCCTTGGCTTGATGAGGGAGATGGAAGAAGGAAGTGTCCTACCTAACGTAGCTACTTATAATGCACTGATAGATGGGCTTTGCAACGTGGGTAGGGTTGATGATGCCCGTGTATTACTGAGGAAGATGGAAAATGGAGGCCTGAAGCCTGAAAAATTTACTTATATTACATTGAGAAACGGAGTTTCTGAGTTGCAAAAGAAAAGGAAAGAAGTAGATTGCGAGCCTGATGCATTAAGAAATTGTCTTAGTGAACAAGAATAAAGGTGGCTGCTGAGAAATATGGAAGTGTTGGAGTTGTAAGCTTGTTGTAACATATACCCTATCGCGGACTGACATGGAGAAATGGAGCTTGCATCATATATCAAAGATTGTTCCAAGTGATAAGGCAAAATACATGGGAAGCCTTATTTCCATATGCTTATGACACAAGTATGTATAAAGATTGGATTTTTTATGAAGCTTGAGGAGGTGAGTTTACTTTGTTTACTTGTGTCAATGTAACTCTTTGTATTTGCGAATATTGAGATTGATCTTGCACTTAGATTCAAAATTTTCTGCAGCTTTAAGGCTGTTCACATTGCAACAACCCTCATTGACAAGAGGCTTCAATGCACTCTTAAGAGAACAATTCCATACCCTCAATTCAAATGAGGAAGTCAACATTTTGAAGGATTATGTTGTACTGTTGTCATCCAATTTATGAACCCTGAAGGTAAGACCAAAATGGTGGTAAAGCTATTTCTTTTTCATGTTGTTTGAGTTATAAAGTTTTGGAATGAAAATGAGAATTATGAATGAGGTTTGTACTTCTAATTAATTGTCCTGACATTTTTAAAAAAAAAAAAAAAATCTGACTTAAACATACCTGCGTAACAATAAGATTGAGTCAGTTTCAGTCAAAGCTTTTGTTTCTTTTCGTATGTGTCTTGGCAGTGTAGAGAAACCCAAATGGTATCTTACAAACAACCAAAAAAGGCCACTATATCCTAACAAATCCATATTTTTTTTCAATTTTCTATAGAGAACCTATCATAACACCGTAGACACTGCTAGAACCTAGAATACCATATATATAAATTAAGACAAGAGTTAAGTACAAGAAATACACATAACCCTTAACATTACATCATGAACGTAGAAGAGCCTCAAAATATGTCATTATTAGTAGTTTATTGTCTTGGTTAGTTCATAGTAGGTGGCTTATTTGTTTTTTTTTGTATATTTATTCATTTCAGTTCAAGCATCTATAGCTGCAAATTCATTGATTCTTAGTGGTTTTCCTCAAACATAAAGTATGTATCTTATTCTTTTTCCACCCCAATAGAGCTTACTTTTATCTTAGATCATTTCCATTGTCTATATGAACATATTGTAACATATTAATTGTTTCTTTTAGATTCTGATTTCAAGTTATCATATCATATCTCGTAACACTTGGAATTCCTGATTTGAAATGTTTTCATACTTGATCTATTAAGCTGTCCCGAGTGATATGTCTCTTCTGATATAAAAGGATTTATCCTATTGTCTATTATTATGTTCAACATAGGAGAGTCATAAGCAAAACAGACACGGCTTGGGCATCACAATTGTGAACATTTATTTGATAATTATTTCAACACTCTACTACTTTGTTTTATCTTTTTTGAATGCTAGATTGACAAAGTACAGTTAAATTACTAATCCTTTCGGTATGATTTGTCATCTACAACAATAACGCATGAATTATTCTCCCCATTTGCATTAATCTCAAGCCATGTTACAGTTAAAGTGCATGCTCATCCCATTCCATTATCTTTACGTAATAAACTTTAACTGATTTCGACATGAGACTGACTGTAATTTAGTAAACTAATTACTAATCCAATAGCTCTCTCTGTATTATGCTATTTTCGACTGTTTTTCAGATCTGTATTGAGATAGGTTCTTGGCAAGTTGTATGATCCACTCTGAATCTTGTGATTTTGATCTTCAGGGTCTAAAGAAGGCACTGAGACTATCTACATTGGATTCTTTTGTTGAATGGGAAGACAGTATCAAGAAAACATTCAAAAGCCACATCCAAGAGAGTATGATTTTAAAAATATTGGATTAGAGACCAATAATAATTTGTCTCCCAAAGTATCCATACTTGTGAAGTTTTCTTTATTTATTTATGTATATAATTGTTATTAAATTGTGTACCTTTTTTTATGTATATAATTGTTTTTTATTGGCTATAATATATATATATATATATATATATAGAGGAAAAGGAATCTA
>JAYMTF010000095.1:0-54539 GCA_036897485.1 Pelargonium nanum
TGAGTTGTTACTTTTGTCAATTGATTTTTCCTTCTCTGTGGATCGACAACCTTACTTTTATCACTATTTGACCGACGTCACTAATCTATTAAAAACTTATATAATCCAATCAAATTAGACAAATTCACTTATTTTACCCTAAAAGTTCAAAATTAATCTGTTCCGGTCGAAACCCATTTTTATATTTTTAATTTAAATAGCTCGTTATCAATCTAAGCTCAAACAAATTCGATACAAATCCGTAGATCAAATTGTCACCTAAATTAAATGATTAAAGATAACAAATGGTAGATGTGTCCAAACAAATGGGACATGGTGTGTTATTGTCTTGTTTTGTAGCCAATAATTAATGAGAAAAAGAGCCTAAAATATATTGTGACAGATCTGAAACAAACACGTGCCTATTTCCTATGTAAGTAGGTGCACGTGTGCGGTGCTCAGTCTCACCTACTCCCGCGTCGCCTCCACGCGCCTCTCTAGAGCTTCTCGTCCCCACGCTTCGAACCAACCGCTACTATTTAATTAATTTTGACCGTTCATCGATTAACACGTGATTTTCAAAATTCTAATTTAACTTTTTCTAAATGTTTTTCTTATAGTCCCACTTAGAGTTGACAAATTTAGTTTCGGGGACCGATAAGCCTAACTCGATCCTATAATATCAACTAGTAGATCGCGATTGGTTAAGTTTCAGGTTTTATGTATAAAAACGCATTGACTTTGTTTTAGTCTACTTGACCCGACCATTCATACCCGAAATTTTACACGATGACCTCGACCTGACCAACTTTTAATTGGGTTAGAGTAGGGTAAAAATAAGGTCGGACGTGGGGTACCCATTAGATTCTTATCCAAATTATCAGCTCTAGTGTCACTGTAGATGACAATTTGAATTCTAACACGCGTGTATATGAAATTTAATTCGATTTAAAATTGATTCCATTCAATTTTTTATTAGTTTGGTTTTTCTTTTTAATGCAATTTTAAGTGTTTTTATGTTGTGTTTAGTTAATTTAGTTTGTGATTCGTGATATTGATTAGAGCTGGCAATTCAATTTTCAGATCGATTTTTTCAATCGACTCAAATAGATTGTGGATTCGCTCAACCAAAGCCAAAATTGTATCTGAGTCTATTATACACAACTCATATTTAAAAAAATTGAGGATCGTGTTTCAGATACTAGCGAGAATACATGACAATGCAAGTCGTGGACTTAATGATAAGACACGTTGGACAAAAACATGTGTACTTTTTACCCAACATGTTTAGCTTAGCATACCCATATTACTAAGCAAACTGCGGGTCACGACGAGACAACAAACACACATATTTTTATTAATTTTTTATCAATCCTAACATGTCTCGTTACTACTTAGACACGATCAATAAGAACACACGAGTTTACACTACGATCTAGTCTTGTATTGCCAGATACATCCTCAAGTTCGGGTCCAAATTGTCCACACTTAACTCGAAGTACAGCCCATGACAAATACGGTGCTCACACGCAATAAAATCCCAGTCTCCATAATTTCATATAGTTGAAGAGAGCAACAAGAAAAAAAAAGGCTCCATATATTCATAAGAAACTCCGTAGTTGCTGTTACTCTTTTAGCTTCATCTCTGAAAATTTATTTATTTAAAATTCATTTTCAGTTTCAGTTTCGTCTTCTCCGATCCTCCAAAATCCGAAATCTACTTCTCCGATCATTTCTCTAGGGTTTGTTTGTGCTGTTTCTCTGCGGAAAAGAGGAGCTACTGAGACGCAACAAGCTCTGCACCGAATGGCGCTCTCTTCTGTGCTCAGATCTGCTCCGTCTTCTCGCATTCTCGAAGCTTCTCTTCCCGCTGTTTATGCTTCTCCGGCCGATCGTCTCAAGGTCCTCACTCGCCGTTTTTATTGTTAGGTTCTTTTTTGTTGAGTTCGGTTTTGATTTTGTGTGAATTTGAGGTTTGATTGAGTGAGAACTGATGGTTTTGAAATGTTGTGTTCTGTTTGGTTGCTGAGAAAATTGGAAGTGGAGGATTGTTTTCTTGTTTTTTCACTTTTTAATAGCTATACGTATTTATGCTCTAATGACTAGCTTTTTTGTTGAGTTCGGTTTTGATTTTGTGTGAGTTTGAGCTTTGCTTGAACGAGAACTGATGGTTTGAAATGTTGCGTTCTGTTTGGCTGCTGAGAAAATTGGAAGTGGAGGAATGTTTTCTTGTTTTTCACTTTTTAGTAGCTATATGTATTTATACTCTAATGACTAGCTTTTTTGTTGAGTTCGGTTTTGATTTTGTGTGAGTTTGAGCTTTGCTTGAACGAGAACTGATGGTTTTGAAATATTGTGTTCTGTTTGGCTGCTGAGAAAATTGGAGGTGGAGGAATGTTTGCTTGTTTTCGTTTTTGTTTTCAGTTTGATATGAATGTCTACTCGGACAAATAGCTTTTCTGATTTAGCTTGGTTTTAATTTTGTTTGAATGAGAACAAATGATTTTGCAATTTCGCGATCTGTTTGGCTTGTCCTTACTCGTCGTTTTCTTGTTATGCTCTTTTTTTTTTTGTTGAGTTCGGTTTTGATTTTGTGTGAATTTGAGCTTTGTTTGAATGAGAACTGATGGTTTTGAAATGTTGTGTTCTGTTTGGTTACGGAGAAATTTGGAAGTGGAGGAATGTTTCTTGTTTTTTCACTTTTTAGTAGCTATATGTATTTATACTCTAATGAATAGCTTTTTTGTTGAGTTCGTTTTTTATTTTGTGTGATTTTGAGTATCTGAGTTTTGTTTTTGTGAGAACTGATGGTTTTTGAAATGTTGTTTTCTGTTTGGTTGCTGAGAAAATTGGAAGTGGAGGAATGCTTTTTTGTTTTCAGTTTGATATGAATGTCTACTCGGAGAAATGGCTTTTCTGATTTATCTTGGTTTTGATTTTGTTTGAATGAGAACAAATGATTTTGAAACGTTGTGCTCTATTTGGCTGCTGAGAGAATTGAAAGTGGAGGAATTCTTTTTTAGTAGCTTTATGGATGTTTGCTCTAATGAATAGCTTTTCGGATTTAGCTTGGTTTGGATTTTGTGTGGTTTTCACCTACTTTCTGTTTGGTTGATGAGAAAGTTGAAGTGGAGATATGTCTTTTCCCCTTATATGTGTTAGAAATGAGGTTGGAGTTCTGATGTTGATCTTAGTAGGTTATAGCTGACTACTGACAAGCGCTCTGTTTTTGTTTTGTATTTTCCTCTTGTTGATTTTGATTTTGAATTTGAATTTGAATTTTTTGTTGTTGTAGCTGACACATTTTTAATTGAATCAGTAACTTGATTTTAGCGGAGCTGCACTATTGCAGCCTCTGCTTGGCAGTGAAGAAATGTTTGTTTTTCTTTTTTCAGCAGCTATATGGATGTTATAGAAATTAGGTTGACGATTTGATACTAATTTCAAATTTCTTGACTGTTGTAGCAGCTGATACTTTTGTTATTTGAATGGGAATTTTGACATAAACATTTAGAAGATTTATTTTTTACTTTGTTTTCAAAGCTTATGAAATTACGCTGCTTCTCAAAAAGCTGAAGAAATAAGAATTGGGATTTATTACATTTTTACCTTTGTATTTTTTGAAAGAACTAATTAGTCTTTAGTTTATGATGCTTCTATTTGGTTGTCCAAAACATTGGGTAAATAAATTGAACAAGTTTTCAAGTGTTGCACTTGCCTGTTGTCTTTTAGTTTATATCACATTAATATATCAAATCATGGCATTTAAATGGTTTGTAATTCAATGATTCCAGGCGTCAAGCGTTAGATTGAATAACAATCTGAACTCTAGCTTTTTTGGTTCTGCAAGTCGGAGCGGATCATCATCGTTACAGTTGAGTGATTTGATATTTCATTCTTTCGGGCTTCTGTTATTCAATGTTAAGTTCATGCTATGTTCTTCTAACTTTATAATTTGTTTATCTGATCAGAATATGCAAAGCTCGAAGTATCCAACCCGTCAAAGCCACAGCTACTGAATTGCCTCCAACTGTTCCAAGTAAGGACTAAAAAGTTTGTATATGTTATTTACCTTTCTTTAAAATTTTGAAGTATTGTGTTTCAGTATTTGTATTCAATGTGATAACCACCCTTGTTTTGTTTAATCTAGAATCGCGCACCGGTGGGAAGACTAAAGTTGGAATCAATGGTACTGATTCTCATTTTATAAGTTTTGTTCTTACTGTGCAAATTTTCCTGTCATGAATTTATATTAGTAAATTTTCCTGTCATGAATTATCCTGACAGAATTGCTATTAGCCTATTAGTAATGTACCATTTGAAATAATGATTTGGGAGTGGGTAAACTTATTAATGCAAATCTTCTTAAATGTGGCTTTATGTCTTGTATTAGTTTTTCTCCAAGAAAAGTAAATATTTAATGAAGATGATGTAAATTCATGCAGGTTTTGGTCGGATTGGAAGGTTGGTCTTAAGAGTAGCAACCTCCAGGGATGATATTGAAGTGGTGGCAGTCAATGATCCATTTATTGATGCTACATACATGGTAAGTGTTACAGTTTTTGAAACTCTCTTTGGGTGATCCACTTTTCATCACTATAATTTGAATAAGATTGTCTTCCTGTGCTTGTGCTCTTAAATGGATTGCGGGTAGCTTTAGACACTCAACCTTGCGCTCTCTTCTTAGCTATCTATTATCTTCATTCTGTGCCATGCCATGTAACACAATCTATTGCTACCAGTTTGTTAATACGTTTGCTTGGTTTTTCATATTTTCCATCAGCATGGTTAGCTCCATTTGCTTTTCTATCCGTAACAGAAACACTTACTATTGAGAATAATATAGTTGCGGTGGAAAACTGGAAATATATGCAACGCTCTGTCTGTAATTTTCATTATCGTATATGCATTCTCACAAGTCTTCTCGCGTTTGGACTTTGTTTTATGATCTGTATTAAAGTGGTGATGATATTAGTCCTTGTCTTCCATATCAGCAACTTGACTTATTCAATTAGAACAAGAATTTGACCGAGGTTCTTATAGCTAGAGCTCTCTAGTTACTTTATAGCTATCCGTGTCATTTATATAACTTATTTGAAGATGCAATTTGAACCTCATTGATCACATGTAAGATTTAGAATTTGTCTATGCTTGTAAGTCTTCTTTGAAGTGATGAATGTGGTATATAATGGTATCAATGGGTTAATGTTTGTCATTCTCTCTAGGCGTACATGTTCAAGTATGATTCTACTCATGGACCTTTCAAGGGAACCCTCGAGGTCTTGGATGCTTCCACTTTGGAAATCAATGGGAAGCAAATTAAAGTCACTAGCAAAAGGTATTGTTATGATGATGTTGCCTTTTTTGTTTCGGTATGAGAATTAAAATGGCTGTGCTTTTAACTACGCTAACGTTAACATCAACATACATCTCTACTTTAAAAATGAAAAATAAATATTTTTAAAAAATACAATTAAAAATTAGTTTAATATCAATGTAAATATCTCATTTTCCTTTTCTTATAGAGCATGTTTTGATACAAATTAAATTTTCTGTAGGCCCCACACCAACCTAATAAATAGGTCTGTGCTTTAGTATTAACAATAGCATTAATGCCATGCAGGGACCCAGCTGAGATTCCTTGGGGTGATTATGGAGCTGACTATGTTGTTGAATCTTCCGGAGTTTTCACCACTCTTGACAAGGCTTCAGCCCATATAAAGGTAGGTGCATTTTCTCTTTCTTTTTCTTTATCTCTTTGTCTTGAACTCAAAACCCGCAAAACTAGCTGAACGTATTGTAACTTTTTTTCCCTCAGGGTGGTGCTAAGAAAGTAGTAATATCAGCTCCTTCAGCCGATGCACCTATGTTCGTGGTAGGAGTAAATGAACAGACGTACAAGCCAAACATGGACATCGTTTCTAATGCAAGTTGTACTACGAATTGCCTCGCTCCTCTTGCCAAGGTTTGACCACATCCTAAGAACTCAATGTTTGTCTACTTTTGGTGTAATTCAGTTAATTTGGTGTGCCAACGTGTATGTTTTCGATTAATTTTCCTTTCTTTGCCTCACTTTTGGTTGCGTTGGTATCCATGTCTTGATATCGAGCGATTCGATTTCTTTTTATATATCCTATGAATATTTTCACAGGTAGTTCACGAGGAATTCGGTATTCTCGAAGGTTTAATGACAACTGTTCATGCAACTACAGGTCTCTCTTTCTCTCCCTTACGCGTTTGTGATGTATATATGGCATGCCCAACACATCTTTCACGGGATTAATTGCTAATGTTGCCTTGGTTTTTTTGACTGTTCAGCAACTCAAAAGACGGTCGACGGCCCTTCAATGAAAGATTGGCGAGGTGGTCGTGGTGCTGCTCAAAATATCATTCCTAGTTCAACTGGTGCTGCCAAGGTTTGAAATCAATAACTTGAAAACTCTTTAACCCCACTCCTCGCTGTCTATGGAATGAATTTTCTGTTTCACGAAATCGTAGGCCGTTGGCAAAGTCCTCCCCGAACTCAATGGAAAGCTTACGGGAATGGCTTTCCGTGTCCCAACACCTAATGTTTCCGTTGTGGACTTAACTTGTCGACTCGAGAAGAGTGCTTCATATGAGGACGTCAAAGCAGCCATAAAGTATGCATCTTTGTTTTTAGTATCCAGTTTCCATGTATTTGGGGTTGTCTGGTCATGTCTTAACTTGACAAAACGCCAATTAAACCTTAAAATTTCTCGATAACAGATATGCTTCGGAAAGCTCAATGAGAGGCATTTTAGGATACACAGAAGACGATGTTGTTTCCAATGATTTTGTTGGTGACTCAAGGTATCCAAGCACAATTGGATTCTATCATATTTTTTTTCATTAGAAATAGTGCCATTTTACAATTTCGACAAAAAATGCATATGGCTTTCCGACTAGCGTGTCTGTTTGCAATAACTTTCAGTTTTTAAATGTCCGGGTTTCTAATATGTTATGTTTTATCGATTTATATCATTTCCAGGTCAAGTATATTTGACGCCAAGGCTGGGATAGGACTTAGCGCCTCGTTCATGAAGCTTGTTTCGTGGTACGACAACGAGTGGGGATACAGGTACTACCTCTCTTCCTCTCTCTCACTCAGGCTGCGTACGCGAGTCATTACCCCACCATTGTTCGTGTTAAGCTACATTGTATTTGGATTCTATTTGGTATCTATTTTTTTACCCCAAAATAGCCCCTCGACTTTCCTATTTTGAACCAAATCAGTCCCCACCGTCAACATCCGGTAACTTTTCCGTTAAAAATGCTGACATGGAAAAAATAATATTTGAAAAAATCAATTAATTATTGACACGGCTGTCATTAGTCCAAATAGGTGAGAAATTAGTTTTTTTTTAATCGACCTACTTGTGTGCTTCAGCTTACCGATCTCTATGGTGCACTTGAAAAGATCACCTTAAACGGTTTATCCTATTGTTTTCAGATAGCGCCCCCAATGTTCGATCCAAAAAAAATGATAGGGTCTTTTTGAGTTGACCCGAACCCACGAAAATTCTTGTCAGGTTTCAGGGACTTGTAGGCCAGGGTCCAAATTGCCAGCTGAATGATAGGGGTCCTTTTTAGTTGATCTGAACCCACAAAATTTCTTGTCGGGTTCCAGGGACTTGTATGTCTTGGCCCAATTGCCGGCTCTAATCTTTGTACCCGCTAAAAAAATTGTTCGATTTAACCGATCCCGATCAAATTTGACCAAAATTTTCCTTATGTTTTTTTCTTGCAGTAACCGAGTGCTGGACTTGATAAATCACATGGCATTGGTAGCAGCAAACAACTAAATAGCAAGAGAAGCCTCCCAAATGAGGAAACCATTGTAAGCACTTTTGTTTTCTATGAGAACCGATCCCGATCAAAGTTCACTTGAAATCGATGCACTTTTGTTTTCTATGAGAAAAAAAAAGGGGCAAAAATTTCAAAAGATGCAAATTTAGTATATTTAGATGATTGGTTGACTCTTAACTCTTTAAATTTTGTATAAGTTGGTTTGTGGATTTTGTCATAAAATCAAGAGTCAAATATGATACGTCTGATGAACGGAAGAACTGCTGCCCACATATCATGAACTTCCATTGAGAACAAGCTTTTAACGGATTTTTCGTGCTTCCAGTCCTACAATTCTTTCTTTTCGTGCAACTTTCACACATTGAACTTTGAAATTGAACTTGGGCAACCGCAGTACATGATATTTTGTTGAATGAAAACGAAACAATAGTGTGTTTTAAGGCGCTTGGTCCCCAACTTCACTTCAAATGTTGATACTCAAAGCTTTCTAATTGATCCACGGGTTAGGTTCGGATAGTTGACCCTAACCCAATAGAGTTTTCAAGTTTGTCGAGTTAGGATTGGGTCGAGTTTCATGTTTTAAACTTAAAATACAATAATTTTTGCGGGTTTACCTGGCCGAAAAATTTACATATAAATCTGGGCTTAACCCGATCCAACCAACTTCGACTTGGGATAGGATCAAGTGTAAAGTACCCATCGAATTAGGGTCCAAAATAAGCACTTGACGGGTTGCAATAATTATGCTATCAACATTTTTTCCTTCTCATTTTCAATATGAGTCCTAGATTTTTCGTAACTTAAAACTCATTTATTTCACAAGAAAATGCACAACATATCATTATCGACAATCTCATTTACCAAATATCAGTTCAAGAATAGGTTTTGTTTCTAAGCAACAAGTTTATTTTTCGAATTCTTCAATGACAAGAAGAAATAGAGCTTCATACCTTGTAAGATTAAGAACGATGATAAACAACAGCACGCCACAGTCCATCACCGTTTCTGGTTCCAGTCGTTCAATTGACCCTTTTGGATGACTCCGTTCTCGTTCAAGTATTCGACGAATTCATCGATGAGGTACGGCCACGCACCTTCTGCGTCGTAATTCGATAGTGTAGGATCTACAGTCTGCAAATCGCAATACGTGCCAAATAATATTAGTGTTGTCTCGACAGAATCAACCGAGCTCAGCTCAGGCCATCTCAATATTCATGTACCGTTGGAATTCCATCAAATAAACCCGATTTGAGCTTCGGGTTGAGTCGGGCAGGGCAGGGCAAACTAGCACTATTCAACACCTTTTCTATGTAAATCCCGCATGGAGCCCCACCTTATGTGGGTCAGGTGTTTGAGTCGAGCTTTTTAAGCCCGAACCCGGAAAAAACGAACTTAAACTCAACTTGCCAGCTCAAGCTCAAATCTAATGTCCAACAAACTTCAAATTTATAGGTATTCACTAATTAATTCTATCAAGACAAAGATGAGTATACATATTCCCAATTGTCTACTTCTTTAACTGAATGCCACGTGACACACAACTTTGACCAGGCCAAAAAACTTATGTGGTCATATTTTGCAACTTTTTATCGGCCCTAGCCTTTCTCACTAAGTGCCGGGACACGTTAGAACGAACGAAAAGTTGCCCGATAAAAACAGTGTGTTTTTGGCCTTCCGTCTCAAAAGTGTCTTGTTTGACTCAACTCAAGGGGGTTACACGGCACTTAGTGAAGATGACAAAATTTGGGACAAATCGAGTTTATGGTAAAGCTGATTTCATCTTTCCTTCATATTATAAGGGGGCATGTGCGTATGGATCCACATTAATATATATATATATATATATATATAGGAAACAATATTGTATTCTTAGTTATATTAGTTCTCCTGATTTGGGGTGACATATGTGGCTGAAGAGTATACGCGAGTTTAGATGAGCCATAGACAAGTATATTAATAATAAGTAACTTACCCTCGCAAACTCCAATAGTTGAGACCAAGTATCCCTAGAGATTGCTTTATTATGCCGAGCCTGGTTTGAATAGCAACAAAACAGAAAAACGTTGTAATGATTCTAACAAAGCCAAGATATTATAGATGAAAATAAAAGGAGAAAGTTCAGAAAATGCTGTTCGAATATGTTCATAGAGATGATATGGAAAAATAACAGAGGAAAATATTACAAAATTGTCTACAAGGCAAGACGAGAAAATAATTACTCCCTCAGTCCCAAAAAGAGTATCTTGGTTTCATTTTAGAGATAAATTAAGTCAGTTAGTGCTGTACATTTACTCTTGTAACAACGATCTTTTGGTAGGAATACTATTGGTAATTCATATATAGCTAATGAGCCCGAGGCGGCGTAAAGAGGCCTGACAAGCATGTTGGCGTTCTTTTGGCCTGGCCTGTTTAGGCTTGAGCCCATCCTGCAGCCCAATTTGTAAAGTCTAGCTAAGAAGGTTGTTTCCTAACTCGAACTTGTGACATCAAGATCACAAAAGAATTCTTAGAGGTAACTGTCCTCTAAATAAACTGTTTTGGTGTTTCCAAGAATCATATTTTTGACGGGGATGATAAGTAACTTCTGTAAAGAAGGATGGGAAAAAGACCTAAAATTGTATAATTACGAGTATGCTAATTTATTCAACTTGTATCACCACTAGCACCCAAAGGATGTTACTTACGTGCAACGGATAGATGTCGGCAACAATGCCGATAATAACACAACCTATCAGTGCTTAATCACAACTTCCGCATACTTGGGCACATCGACTCTATGTTCGCTAACTTACAATAACTCGCTGATCATTCTTATGCAAATTACCAACAGAGTGAAATAAATTAAATCAAAAGTCAAGTTATGCGGTTTTTTGTTACCTGTAAGAACTGACACCAGTGATCAACCAGTGGCCACTGCTTTTCAGCAAACAGTAATTGCCACATTCCAATTGCTGTATCCAACGCCAAAGATTTTTGACCCTAGAGTTGAAAAAAAAAATGATATTAACATACAGCCAACGAATGCTGAAACACAACTTTCACACGCATGAGGCCCACATTTATTCCCAATAGCAAGTACTGTAGTGAAATTGTTAGACAACCACAGATTTACGCTCTCTTTGACATGAAAAATGAAGCCATAATTATAGTGTAATATCATATATGAATAAAATTACAATTTACAAACACTGACCTTTTCTTTTGCCCATCCAAAAGCAAAGTTGTATATCTCACGGAACTTTTCTGTACATGCAAACAATTACAATAGCATCAGCAACAAAAGCAAAAAACTTTTGTTCACTGTCTCCGAAATGTTGCCAAGTTTAATCTCTTCAATAAAAAAGATTTTTTTATAAACTTATTGTTAAATTTCAATAATGAGCTACATACAAGGGTTTGGGCTTCAACCATTATATGTAGCATAATCCATTTTATATTTTCTCACATATTCTTTTGCGTGAGCTCGAATGTTCACAATCGGGGACTATTTAAATCAACACTCTCCCTCACGTGTAGGCATTTTCCTACACATGGGTCACAGCAATTCACGCAAGTTTTTTTATCCAGCTCGTATTGCAAGGTCTTAAAAAAATTATGAAGTCAATAGTTAAATGCACATACGGTCATCTTTTATCTCAGAGCGCATGAATGGTATCCTTTCTCGGAACTTCTCCAAAGAATCTATCCTGCCATCAAAATGTATATTTTCAATGAGGTATGTTCCATAGTAGTTTTACAACTTCCAATCAATCATTGCTGCAATTTACAAGGAACAGTAAACAGACATTAATTTAGGTACCTACCCATGGGCCTGTAAACCACCTATAAACTCCTGCTTCGAGAATTCACACATGGTGGCAGCTTTCATGTGCCATGAAACAACTAACTACAATGAGGACAACCATCCATGTCAGCAACAATACCAGCACAGTCACAAGCCTGTTTAAGTAGACTATCTATATAGCTGATATGAGTTGTAGAAGTAGATTTAAGAATGAGATAGGCCTGCCCTAAGAGAGATTGATAACAAGCATTAACAACTTTCTTTACTAAAAGTAATCAAGTATGCTTTAAAACTTCAAGAATACTCATCAACAGAAGAATTTGAGAAAAATTGTAGTCCAAAATGAAAATTTTAAGAATTTATTTTCCTTAAATCTCGCTACTTATGAGTTATGACTAAGAACCTACAAACTTTTTTTCCTTTTCTTTGTCCACTTACTCCCTAACTTTATATCTAGTATGTATAATGTAGCAACATTCCAGTAAAGCAAGACTAGATATAAGAACTTGAACAAGTCATCTGAACAAAAAGAAAATATAACAAATTATCAATATCAACTGAAACTTTTCACAGATGAGAGCAGAGATAGTAAAAAAGAGTTTCACAGAGCACCAAAGCTAGCTAGGCATGAAAAATCAGACAGAACCTAATTACGTTTCTCAAATCAGACCGCCAATAGTATCTAATGAATCCTTAGGTTCAACTGGAATCTTCCCTCTTAGCTAAATCTTCCCAAAATAATGTTTCTCAAAATTTTAAGCAGTTTTATTTACAACTCAAACAGAAATGTCTTTAGACGGAAGAAAAACTACATCCATAACAACACGTTAAACTATAGATTAGGGGTATATATCATTACATACCATAACAATATCTTGAGGATCCACCTGCCAAAAAGACGAAGACTCAGACATCATAGGGAAACAACTTCAGCTACCTCAAAAGCAAATAGAAAATATAAAGATAATCCAAACTACCTGAAGGTCATTGCATAGGTTACTGATACCTTCAGCTAGTATCATATCAACATACTGATCTGCAATGGACAATCAAACAAAATATATTAGCAAACAATAGTGTGGCACTTACTATTAACATGCAATCAAATTATCCAAAAAAAACATGCTATAGCAACTTCAAAGTGAAATTTAATATTCGAATCAGACCACACAAGAGCAGATTCCAGATTCTGTCTATCTATATGGTATAACTTTTTACATATTCTTTTATTTTCCCTCTCAGCCTGAATTCTAGCATTCTGCAAGTACTACACTATGAAAATAAAAATATTTTTCCTATTCACTGGCTTTCAAAGCCTGAAGGGCAACTTTTTCGCAGCAGTTAAATGAAAAATAATTAACTTTCATATAAATATAGGATAAAAACAAACAGTAAAATCACATATTACCTAAAAATTATGGTTGTAATTTGTAAAATGTAAAGAGAAAAAAATCAGGCAAGTACAAAGAAAAGCATTAGAGATGGGTGGAGGGTGGAGGAACATGCACAAACAGAGCAACCAAACAATAAATAACAAGCGCTATAACATTGATGATTAGAGGATAATTCAGCGTGATCGCACTTATTGTAGAACTAAGAGGGCAAGTTGACTGGAATCTTCATATGGAAATCTACTATTCAAGCAAATTACTAAATGCTATGAAATAGTGGATTGCACTTATTGATTTCCATTTTATATATGAAAAGAACTCTTAACCCCGACACATTGTTGTAATGAATTGAACTGAACGTATTATTCTAATGAGCATGAAAGATGAAGCTTGCCTTTGTATCTGTTGTAAAGCTCCTCTAGATGCCTAGAATCAGTAAATGTTTTAATCTGGGGCTGGCTATAAAATACATCAAATGCTGCCTCAAGATGCCAATCACTGGCTTTTAAAGCCTGAATGGCAACTTTATCGCTGCAGTTAAATGAAAAATAATTAGCTTTCATATCAATATATAATAAAAACAAACAGCAAAATCACATATTACCTAAAAATTATGGTTGTAAAATGTAAAGAGCAAAAATCAGGCAAGTACAAAGAAAAGCATTAGAGATGGGTGTAGGGCAGAGGAACATGCACAACAGAGCAACCAAACAATAAATAACTAGCGCTATAACATTGATGACTGGATGATAACTTAGCATGGCCGCACTACAATGCTTTATCTTGGATTGCAGAACACAAATGCATAGGCCAAAAACTCTGTAATAGAGCATTGGTGTTCAAATGCGTGATGTTTACACAACCCACACAAAATTAAGTTAAGGCACAAATATAGCATATAATTATTTCACTACCTTGCCCCGGTTATTGCAATGAACTGCTGGACTTTGTCACGCTGGCCTCTCCCCAACTTGTGCTGCACATAGAAGACAGCACCATTTAAGTTCCACAAATATAAAATAGTCACAACTCACAAGACTTTTTGCAGCCCATGATCGAAACTGAAACTAACACTTCATCAATTTTCTATATATATCAGTCAATGAACAGTAAGAAAATATTCTCCACATACAGACTATTCAAATTCACACAAAAAAACCCTGAAGAAATCAAGATACAAATATTCATACATGCACATTTACACACGTGCTTACCAATCTCCACCGTATATACTAGCAAATTTGAGATCATCAATTGAAAAATTCTCCACTTAGCATAGCAAAACACACACACACATAAAAGAAGCATATCTAAGATTCCCATAATGCAAAAATTCTTCACTTATCATAGCATAACACAGCCAGTTCATAACGAAACACCTCATTTAGTTTCTTTCTCATACTTTACCGAGAACCAAACAGAAACAAAAAAAACAAAAATTATCCACGTTTTAGCTGACAGATATGTGTGTGTAAGCAAATATGAGATTCTCAAAATGCAAAATTCCTTGAGTATCATAGCATAACACATCAAATTCATAACAAAACACATCATTTTCTCTCATTCAGTTTCTTTCTCATTCGTTACTGAGAACCAAACAGGACCTATTCGTAAACAAAAAAAATCTCCACATTTTAGCTGACAAATATGCAAATAGGCAAATCTAATACTCTCAGAAATGAAATAACACGGTCAAGTCCAGCTCGCAACCGAAGCTCAAAACTCCAACGAACAAACAAAACCTCGCAACAATCCCCAATACATTCAAATTCAGACAAAAGAAGAAAGAATTCAAGATACAAATACTCATACATACACATTTACACATGTGCTTACCATTCTCCACAGTATATATGCATACACACACGAGATTCTCAGATTGCAAGATTATTCACTTATAATAGCATAACACAGTCAATTCATAACAAGACAACTCATTTTCTCTCATTCAGTTTCTCATAGTTTCTTGAGAACTTAACAGAAACTATTCAAAAACAATTCTTTCAGCTGATTAGCAAATCTAAGATTGTCGGAATGCAAAATTCTCCACTTAATGTAGCATAACACAGCCAATTCATAACAAAACACCTCATTGTCTCTCGTTCAGTTTCTTTCTCACACTTTCTCGAGAGCCAAATAGAAACTCTCCACACAAATCCAGCTCATAACTTCAACGAACACATGAAACCTAACAACAATCCACAACACATTAAAAAAATACCCATACATGCACAATTGCACATGCCCTTACCATTCCCCACAACATTATATGTATATATACACACAAATTCAGATTGCAAAATTCTTCACTTATCATAACATAACACAGTCAATTCATAACAAAACACCTCATTTTCTCTCATTCAGATTCTCATAGTTTCTCGAGAACCAAACAGAAACTATTCAATAACTAAAATTCTTTCAGCTGACTAGCAAATCTAAGATAGTCAGAATGCAAAATTCTCCACTTATCGTAGCATAACACAGTCAATGCATAACAAAACACCTCTTTTTCTCTCATTCAGATTCTTTCTCACGCTTTCTCGAGAGCCAAACAAAAACTCTTCGCACAAATCCAGCTCAAAACTTCAACAAACACACAATACCTCACAACAATCAACAACACATTCAAATTAACAAAACCAAAAAAGAAGAATTCAGGATACAAATACTCATGCATACACATTCACTTATGTGCTTACCATACCACACAATATATATGTATATACACACACATGAGATTCTCAGATTGCAAATTTATTTCATCAAAGCATTAACACAGTCAAATCATAACATAACACCTCATTTTTTCTCATTCGGATGCTCATAGACCATACAGAAACTATTCAATCACTAAAACTCTTTCAGCTGACTAGCAAACCTAAGATCGGCAGAATGTAATACTCTCCACTTAATGTAGCAAAACACAGACAATTCATAACAAAACACCTCTTTGTCTCTCATTCAGTTTCTTTCTCACACTTTCTCCAGAGCCAGACAGAAACTCTCCGCACAAATCCAGCTCAAAACTTCAACAAACACACAAGACCTCACAACAATCAACAACACATTCAAATTAACAAAACCAAAAACGAAGAATTCAGGACACAAATACTCATGCATACACATTCACTAATGTGCTTACCATTCCACACAATATATGTGTACACACACACACACACACATGAGATTCTCGGATTGAAAAATTCTTCACTAATCATAGCATAACACAGTCAAATCATAACATAACACCTCATTTTCTCTCATTCAGATTTTCACAGTTTCTCAACAACCAAACAGAAACTATTCAATTACTAAAACTCCTTCAGCTGACTAGCAAACCTAAGTTCGCCAGAATGCAAAATTCTCCACTCATCATAGCAAAACACAACCAATTCACAACAAAACACCTCATTTTCTCTCATTCAGTTTCTCTCACACTTTCTCCAGAGCCAAACAGAAACTCTCCGCACAAATCCAGCTCGCAACTGGAGCTCAAAACTTCAACGAACACACGAAACCTCACAAAAAATCCACAACACATTCAAAATCACACAAAAAAACGAAGAATTCGAGATACAAACACTCAAACGCACACATTCACAAATCCTCTTACCATTGTCTTCGAGCTGTTCGGTAAAACCCTAAGCAAACTCCGAGACAGAGAGAAGCTTCTGGAATCTTCTGGAGAGAAAATTTGTAGAGAGAGAGAGCTTAGGGTTTCGTTACTTTCTCTCTCTAAAAACGCAACGATCTGTTTCTCTGTCTCTCGCTCGTTATTTTCTGAGCTTTTTTTCTTCTTCTTCAGTGAAGCTCGCAGATTGTTTATGGGTGCGAGTGTGTAATGACCGAAATGCCCTTCTGATTGCTGATGTGTAAATTGTAATGCTCGTTGAATTCATGTACTGAACTGTCCATAAAATGTTGAAATCTTATGGTGAAGTTTATTACCATATTGGGTTTCTTACATTAAGATGTGGGAATTTAATTTGCTAATCTTAGTCATGACAATGAATTGGGAATTTAAATCTCTATTTAGTTCGTGTGGAGATGATAATTCGGATTTCAGATTGGATACGGTTTCGGTTTTTCAAAAAATGTATTTGCACTTTACTCAGAAAAATGTATTTATGCGCGGGTTGACACGCAGCTAACACATTCAAATATTTGGGATTCAAACTTACACAACCTGTAACGTTTTAATAAATATGTTGAGATTGACCTGACACAACCTGATATATTTGACTAATCTAGGTATTGTGGATCATTTTTTACATGTTTGAAAAAATTATATTTTAATCCTTAAACAAGTTGGGTAAATATAAGCATGCTACACAACCGGTTAATGACACATTTAAGTAACGGGTTTGATCCAAATATGACCCAATTTACTAAACATATTGCGTTAGTCAACACAAACTTAACATGTACCTGATTATATCTAACTCAAATTTATTTTAAACTCATGTCGTGTAATGGGTCATAATTTGAATTGTCAGTCCTACCCTTATATACATATCTCACTTCTTGGATTGAGAATTAATATTTATTAATCACATAATCATAAGATGATGTGTGTAGTGTGAACAAAATAAAGATACTCCAAAACTAAGATTCCTATATGCATTCAAAAATAAAATCAATTAAAATTAAGAGAGAAAAAATGTCAAATAGAAAAAATGTCAACTCTTATGATGCATGAGATGATGATTTTAATATGTAAAAATATATATTTAATTAATAATTATCCCATTGTTTCCATCAAACCAACATTGTTCATGCAGTTTTTGATGTAGTTAAATTGAACCTGTGGGTTCTCATTATTTTAATCTTTCTAGTTTTTTGTTTATGTGTTAATTTTTCTCTATTTAATGAGCAATAGCTACTCTCTTATCTTCTAAGCAATTTTCTTTTGCAAGGAAACATGGAAAAAAATAACCTTCATATAGACTCATTTGATCACCGGACGGAGCTTCTATCTCCAGCGGCTCTTGCCGTCGGCGAGCCTCTCGCAGCTCGTGAACCGTCGTGGCGGCTCAGCATGGATGATATCCGACTGCCGCAAAGAAACCTAGACGCTCATTTCGGGTTCTTTCACTTCATTAACACAATGAGTAAGTGATATCTCTCATTTATCATAATGTTATTATTTAGAAACATAATCGGCATTTTGAATTTAAATTTGTGTTAACGCTACTTTCGACTCCAAAATTTGCAAGTTCGGATCATGTAAATAACCCGACCAAATTTCGGTATTTTTAAAAAAGTTTGTGAGTCGGGTCGTTAACACATTTAGCATGTAAGAAAGAAGTCTTAATCTAAATCGACCCACACCACATCTAGGTCGGGTTCAAGGACGACTTTTTCCAACCAATCAAAAATGACACCTCTATGAATTCTTGGGTTGTAGATGTGTCAGGTTTTGGGTCAAATTCAAATTGAGAAGACCTAATATGAATATTCGACATGAAAAGAATAAGTTGTCCGACGTTCCGACCGGCCCGCATCTTTTCTATAGGAAATCATAATTGACCCAAAAATTATGTCTATTTTATGCAAATCAACCCCAAAACATATAGGTCGAAATTCAAGTTTTAGTCCAAATCGTCAGTTCTACTTTTTATATAAATTGAGTATTAACTTGAAATAATTGTTGGGATGGTGTTGATTTTGTTGATAAACCCAGGGAGGCAGAGAAAGATTACACAATATTACAAAAGGCAAGACCAGGTTCTACAAGGATTCAATGAAATGGACACATTTACTGAATTGGGCATTTTGCCAGGAAGCTTGACTGAGGTTTGTTGTTAATTTTGATTGGGTTTGGTTTATTTTGTTGCTTAATTAGTGTACAGCACGCAATTCGGGTTTCGGGTTTTGTTCGGGTTGAAATGTCCCAACTCTTACACGATTTACACGAAACGTGGGTTGCGAGTTTGTCATGCAAATTGTTAGAGTATAAAACTAATATTAAACCTTCAACTATCAGTTTAACGTTTTAGATGAGTTGATTCTTTACACTAATTGCGTTGGTTGCCCAACTCAATTCACACATCTTCTATCAAGGTTGACCCAAATTGGCCCCAAAATTAATCAACACTATTTTGTGTAAACCAAATTCGCAAAAAGTGTGAGTCGAATTTTGGGTGCTTACTGGTTCAAGTTCAAATCGGCAACTATAACCCAGTGCATGAGACTCCCACAGGTATAAAAGGCTAAAGTGCCAATTAAGCTGCTAAATAAAAATGTGTGATTTTTTTGGCCCGACCTACTTTAGCCCGTGACCCGTATCGCAAGGTATAGTTTCTACGCAAAACCCATGAGGCCATGACCAAGAGGACTCACAACCCGAATTTCTCGTGGGCCGATTCTCAACCCAAGTCCATAAAACTCGACCCAAAATCCAAATTGTAAGCTATAATAGATGCTTAAAGTCAAGACGACGATACTGTTTTCCTAACTTCAACACGTGACTAATCAAAACTTTTTGTGTTTTTTTGTATAACCAAAATTTGGTAATTTTTCAGGATGAAATGAAGCAACTAGCAAAGGGAGAGAAATGGGCAATTCAAGCATCAAATGTAGCAAATATGGTGCTGTTCATAGCAAAAGTGTATGCTTCAATGGAGAGCAGATCATTGGCTGTGATAGCTTCAACTTTGGACTCACTTTTGGATCTTCTCTCTGGCTTTATTTTGTGGTTCACTGCAAATGCAATGAAAAAACAAAATGAATATAAGTTCCCAATTGGCAAAAAACGCATGCAACCTGTGGTAAGTGCCTTTTTTTTTTCTTCTCCCGAACGAATTGCAGATAAATACTTTGTACTTAACCCGGGTCTCGGTTTGTTCCTTAGACAAGGAGCGAAGATCGGACCGAAAACCGGTTTGAACCAAAATTGTTTTTTTTTTTTTAACATTTAAAATAATGCCGTTTTAAGGATTTAAGAGTGATTTAGTCATTGTGATTAAATTTGGTAGTGCTGAGTTTTTGTTTGTGGGTTGGGTCTGCGAACCGAGTGCCCTACGAGTTAGTTAGGTTTTCGGCTTCTTTGTCAGGTTTGTCTGGTGGGTTGATTTTTCAAACCCCCAGATTTATATTTTCTTTGTTATCGTTTGATGTGAATTAATAAATTAGAAATTTTTCGTTAAAAAAAAAAGGATTTAAGAGTAAATGGGGAAAAACATTTTTTTTTATTTGGAGTGAAATGGAGTGGGCAATTTGAGTCTTGGGCCATTTTAGTTTGAAATGAAAATGTTTAACTCAAACTTGACCAAAAAGAGGATCGGGTTGTGAAACGGGTTTAGGATTATTAGTGTAAAAGTGCAGTTTGTCCGGTTTGGCCCGACCCAAAAATCAATTGGTATTTGTATGAAAATCGCTATATGTGACATAGTCAATCTAAGTTAACATATACACATTTTGTATTTTGCAGGGAATTGTTGTGTTTGCATCAGTAATGGCAACCCTTGGAATGCAAATATTGTTTGAATCGGGTCGAGAGCTTCTTATTAAGGTAATCACTAATAATCAACATTTTGAATTTGCGGGCACAAGTAATTCGATATGCATATCTGTAGGTCCAAGTTACATAAAATAGATTCAATCAATATGTTATAAAGTTGGGTCGTGTAAAGCCCAAAATTTGACCTGAAACTCGTAACCTGCACCCCTGTCAAATCAGACCTTTCCACCATAAACCCGACAAAATCGACTGAAACCTGCAACCCGCACCCTATCAAATTAGACCTTTCCACCATAAACCCGACAAAATCGACTGAAACCCATAACCCGCACCCTATCAAATCCTACCTTTCCACCGACCACCGTAACCCCGACTAAATCGACCGAAATCCGAATTGTCAGCTCTAATTGCCACTCACTTTTATATATATGCAGTCTCAGCCAGACAGGAACCCAGAAAAGGAAAGGTGGATGATTGGGATCATGGTGTCAGTGACAATAGTGAAATTTGCACTGATGATGTATTGTAGAAAATTCAAGAATGAGATTGTTAGGGCTTATGCTCAAGACCACTTCTTTGATGTCATTACAAATTCAATTGGTCTTGCCACTGCTGTTCTTGCCATCCAATTCTACTGGTGGATTGATCCAACTGGTGCTATCATTGTAAGTTCTTTACATTTATGTACAATTTTAGATAGAGGTGGCAATTTTGGATTCCGGGTTTAGATTGATAAAGCCTAACCAAATTCGAAACAAAAGGGATTCGGGTTCATTTGGGAAATTGGGTCGCCTTCTTCTTCTTCTTCTTCTTTTTTTGCGTGTATTGTGGGGATTAGTGCGTGTTTGTCTGATATGACACGAAATCTCCACAAGATATAGTCGACCAACCTACAAATTGATCGGATTCCAAATTTACTAATTTGGTCGTGAACTAGTTTGGGAAACGGGTGTTGATTGGTCAAACCCAGTGTTTTGAAACTCGGGTTGGAAGTCACATCGGTCTGACCAAATTGACTAATTGAGCACACGTTTAGAAAAAGCTGGTGCTGACAAATCAAAATTCTAACTAGTGTTTTGAAACTCGATTTGCAAGTCATCGGTTCATTGATTATGCTATTGGTTTGACCATAACGACATTGATCATACCGAATTTTTAAAACTCGGGTTGAAAGTCAAACCAGTTTGTTAATTGAGTTATTGTTTTTTCACTAAGACGACTAATTGGGCCCATCCTTGAAAACCAACTTAAGCGTTAAATTACTTTTTGCCCTTAATATTGTCCTAATATCTAGGCCCTTGTACACTAACTTCAACTTAAAATTACGAGTTTGCCCTTGTAATTGGTCAGTTACGCGTAAAATTACATTTTTGCCCTTCTAATTGTCCCCATATCTATGCAGATAGCTCTCTATACAATGAGTACATGGGCAAGGACAGTGATGGAAAATGTATGGTCCCTGATTGGGAGGACAGCTCCACCAAACTACATAGCAAAGTTGACCTATTTGATATGGAACCATGACTCAAAGATCAAGCACATTGAGACTGTGAGGGCATACACATTTGGGAGCCAATACTTTGTGGAGGTTCACATAGTGTTGCCTGAGGAGATGGCTCTTGGTGAGGCCCACAATGTTGGAGAGACACTTCAAGAGAAGCTTGAGAAGCTTCATGAAGTGGAGAGAGCTTTTGTTCATGTGGATTTTGATATTACTCACAAGATAGAGCACAAGCCAATTAAGGACAATGTGATGGTTGAGAAGAGTGTGTAGATCAATGAAGTTTTTTTTTTTTTGAAAAATGATGTAATTTAAATACTTATATACTATGTTTTGATGGAAGTTTTGTGATTGTTTAACTTGATGTACTAATTTTTTCTTTGGTTTATTAAGTTTGAGCCATCAATTTACTTCCTTTCTCAAGCGTAATAGCAAAGATCGGCTATTTTGAAAAATTATATATATAAGTGTGTCTCATATATAGCTCGTATTAGTTATTTTAGTAATGATTTGATCGAATAAGTAATATATTTTATAAATTATTTTATGGACTTTCGAATAAAAAGTTTAGTCTTATACCATAGGAAACAAATCAACAAAATCCTTTTTATCATTTGGCCGTTGAATCGGGCCTTCCGATATCAACCCTCGTATTTTTCATGGTAAATTCACAACTCACGCGTACTTGCACCTCCTATGGGCTAAAAAAAGTTTTCCAAATCAAACTAATAACGACTTAAAATCCAAATTGCTAGATTTAGGAATTATCATATGCAATCTTAACATGCAAAAATGCAAACGAATTTAAAGTATTTGCGGGTTTGAACCCGAATTGCTAGTCCTAAGTATTAAAGTTGGCAATTGGTGCATGCACTTTATGTTGAAGGACGATTTTGTATCGCACGACCAAACACGATTACGACTTGTTTAGTAATCATGTTGAACGGTTGAACACGAACATGACACATACAACTCGATAACTAAATGAGTTGTGTTGACATGAACATGATCCAACACTGTTAGCACGCTGTTATGATAATTATACAATTATACCATTAATTATATGTGTTGGGCTTATTGTGACTGTCGTATGTGTACGTGTCACAACACGAACTCGACAAGATTACAAAATATGTGAACCAAAACACGCATATTCCGCGCTGTGTGTCGGCACGAATAGCACCTCTTTAGTATTCCTCAATTGTGATAGCAGAAACGAGTAAAGGGATACCCTACTCTCATGTCCAAACAAGCACCCATAAAGGGTATTATCGTAGTTAAACACGTCTCAGCCAAAATTAGGGTTTTTGCGTGGCCATCGTCCTCTTCCGCTACTATATATACAACACCATCAACAATTCTTCAATCTCATCTCCTACTCTTTCTCTGTAATTTCTGCAGCAGATTCGATTCAATTGTTGCGATTCGATTTCATTTCGTTTCAATTGTTGAGTTTAGATTCAGTTTTTTTTGGGTTAAATTGTTGTGAATTTATGGCCAGTGATGTATGAGAATTGTCCGTACCATCTGAGAACATCATTGTCTCTGATGCATCAAAACCTCTAGCTTCTGAGGCTCTTTATCTTCTCTCTCTCTCTTTTTTGTCGTAATTTTTTATTTGAATTTTTGTGATTTTTGGCTGTGAGGATTTACATATTGTACCATCAAACTGTGAAAGCCAATGGCTTGTTGATGCTATTTTCAATTTCTGAGCCTTTTTTGAAAATAATTCTCAGTGATTTTCTCGTTAAACAAACATAGGGTTGCTATAGAAGGTAAATGAAAGTCTCGGACTGGTGGCTTGTTGATTTATCATCCGATTTCGGGTTTTTTGAAAGAAAAAAACTGAGTGATTTTCGCGGGAAACAAACAGATTTTTAGTTTATAAAGTAAATTTGAGTTACCTTCTGATAGCTTGTTGAGCTTTTGTTGATAATTGATGTTTTCAACAATTTGATTTGTAAGTGATTTTCTCAGAAGTTTTAGCCTAATTTTATTGGTTGGTCGATGGTCAGTTGATGCTTTTATTACCAATTTTTGATGTTTTATTTAGGAATTTTCCTTGTGATTTTCTCGGGAAACAAACAAAGGGGTTGGGATGGAAAAAAGGCAATAAATTAGAGTCTCTGATACGCTTACTTGATAGCGTCTTTAGCGCTGTACGTTGCCAAAAGCTATTTGGGTGCTGAGATTCTGGCGCTTCCTTATTGAAATAAGGCCTAGTGCATTCAGATGTTCCCACACTTATTTTCATCATAACATTTTTTGTTACAATCTTATGTTTGTTCAAAAAAATTCACATGTTTTTACAATCTTATTTATCCATCATAATTCATAACTATAGATATCTATAATTGGCTCGACAAAGAAAATGAATTCGGGCGGGGCGCTCTGTGCCTAAAAATTTATTGGGACGGGTACGAGTGTAAATAGCTGATGTAGTATCATCTAATTGACCATGATTTATTGACCGAGAGTCTCAGATCATGATTTATGATTTGAAAGGATTTAAAGAAGTAAAATGACTTAAAAAAATTGATGGTAATAGAGATTTGTAAATGTATTATTACAAAATCACTGAGAGTTATTTTAAAGTATTGTTAGAATCCTATTTTTGATGTTTTATGTACAAAATTTCCTTTTGTTTTTCTTTGGAAACAAACAGAGAATAAAAAGGCAATAAATTAGAGTCTCTGAGACGCTTACTTAATAGTGTTTATAGCGCTGTACATTGCCAAAAGCCATTTGGGTGCTGAGATTCTGGCGCTTCCTTTTCTTTTCACAAGGCTAAGTGCATTCAGATGCTCCCACATTTTTTCTCTATGTAACATATTCGTTACAGTTTTATGTAACAACCCTTAAAATACTTCTATGAAGTCTTCACTTCCCATTTTGTTAATAACAAAATCCAATTTCACTCTCAATGTCATTCTTAATTTTCATACTGAACCATACTAAAATTGGATTTGTGTTCCGAATCAACTTCAATGTGACCATACTACAGCTGAATTACGAAACTGATAATCAAAACTAACAGAATAGAATGATGTAATTTTTCCATTTATTATAGTTAAAATAAAAATATTCATCCTAAAGAGGCTTTGCCAACCAAAGCAGCTTGTGGCTGAGCATTTTAGGTCTCAGATTTGAGTTATGGGGAAGAATTATTTGTTAATAGAGGATTGGTCTCAGGTGCGAGCTATGGGGATCAATTATAATAGGAAAGAGCTATCCTTGATGACTGTGTAGCTCAAATGACAAAAAAAAAAAGAGGCTCTAACTTCATTGAAAGTTATTTGTAACTTCCTCAACCAAAAAGAAAAGAAAAAGAACTTTGTACTTACATGAGTGTTAGAGTTGGCAATTTGAATCTCGATTTGTGAGCAATCCAACTTGTTGGATGTTCTCGGATTTTCTAAAATCCTACCGGATACAATGCAATCCGAAAATATCGGAACTGAAACCGATCCTACAAATCCACTCATTCGGATTTCAGATATAGCAATCCTCAATCTGAAATTTGAATAGATCCGATCTGATCGGTTCCCACCTCTAATGAGCATTAATTACATCTATGATTAAAACTAATTATAAGAGAATGCAGCACTATTTAAATTATAGAGTATTAATTAGCCATGATTTATTGGTTGAGTCTCTCAGCCAATAAAATCATGGCTGAGAGTCTTTTTTCTCTAAATTATATTAACATAATAAACAATTCAAGTTTAGAGTAATGGATCAGCAACAATACAAGTGCAGTTCAAAATAGCAAATATGCATGCAAAACATGATTTTCTAATGAAGCATCAAGCCGAGCTGGCAATAGGGACCTAAATTCACGAGCACAAAATCAGATCACCTTTTTGCAGGTTTGGTCTGCAAAACTACATCTCTTGTCGAATTTACTATGAAAGAAATGCAGATTTGGTTACCTTTTGTGGGTCGAATTAGTGTTATGACTTTACAACCCAAACCGACCTGAAATCTGAATGGTTGAACATATGAAATATAATCCAGAGAAGTGGGGTATGTTTGGTGCCACAAGTATACAAGGGCAGTTCAACAATGTGTGCATGCACGCACATATCATGATTTCTTCATGAAGATTAACTTAAGTTTAAATTACAAGATACAATAAACTCTTGTGGTCCAACTAGTTTCGGTTACTTACCCTCGAAATAAGCTTCGAACTCCTACTCTCGGAAAGGAGTGAGATCAATTTTGAACGGTTGCTTTCCCTTGCTCACTCTCTTCAAAAAGAAGAAAATGAAATCCATGTCAATGAATTATGCACATCAACAGTAATATTCTGTTAAAGAATATATGTATAGGTGGAAAATTAGGGTGGCATTGCACCATCGCCCCATTCAATGCTCAATCAATATATTTTCAAACCTACTCCCTCACTCCCAAAATGAGCGTCTTGGTTTCCATTTTGAGAAAATTCAAAAAGCTAATTAGTGTTGTATATTTCTTTTGGTAATCCCTAAGAACGAACATGTATTGTGTATCAAACTCATTTTGGGACAAAAATGCAAGACAAACAAGACAATTATTTTGGGACGGAGGGAGTAATATATATTGAACATTTGATGAACAGTGATAAATGAAACACGAAGAAGCTTTGGAGCTGTGTCTAGTATAATCAAAACAAGCTACCAAAGTAGTATGGTTAGGATACAATAAAAACTAAAGCCTGCTAATAAGAAATCAGCATTATTGGATTTGAGGAAACTCGGTATATCATAATCTTGCCAATGACTCACTAACTTTGTTCAGAAAGCTCTATGCAAGGAAAAGCATGCTGAAAGGATTCGGGGTAAAATACTTCGGCACCCTTAGATTGTCATTTTTTAGACTTAGTCCTTATCTTGATATTTTTTACATAGTTTTTTAAACCTGGACTGGGCAAAATTGTAGTTTCACACCCCTATGAAGGTTTTTGGCATGAATAATTCAAAAGAATTAAAAATCTGAGGCCAAAATCTTGATTTTTTTTTGTTGTTGAAAAATTACTCCGTTCTCTTTCGTATGCTATTGAGCTAAGAAGAAGAAAGTTGGAATCTGAAATAGTTTGAAGTTTTTTAATCGAAATCTTAGTAAACGTGTAAAACTATAACTTCAAGGGTTTTTAAAAAAAAAAAACTGTATAAAGACTGAATCTGAAAAAAAATGACAGTCCAAGGAGTGCAAATACATTTTATCCACTTAAGTGGAGTCATTTAGATTTGTACGGTTCATCTATTCTTCTCAGTGCAATAAGAATTGGTAAGAATAATAATAATCATAGTATTAATATCTATTATCCAAAAGCACACATAACCAAATTTGTATCCACTTCTTGGCACTTTTAATTAAAGATGAGATGAAGGAACTTACAGCTATGGCGATTAGCTCTTCCAGCAGCTCTTCCAAATGGCGCAGCGGCTGTTTTCATGGATAAGCAAAAGGTGTCAAAGGCCACATTGGAGAGAACTCTGAGGGACACTGAACCCTAAATGGAAACTGTATGCGAGTTTTAGAAACTTACCCACTGAGTTGGACCGTCAACTGGTGCGCTCAGAGGATCATCATGCACCTAAGCATTGAAAATAAGTTAGAAGCCTGAAGAAACATGAAAGGACACATTTCAATAGTTAGGAGACGTAGGAACTCAAGCAAAGGCTGTTTCAACAAATAAAGATTCAACTCCGTGGTGACTAGCCACAATTAGTCATTCACGAGGCCAGTGGGTTGCAAACACTAAGTTTGGAGCTTTGCAGCAACAAGCTGATGCCACATGGCTTTTCTGTATTTTGTTTGTTCCTTACTCTGTTTAGGTTGTTTTCTTGTCAAATCTTTGTCTTGGTTTCTCTTGTATTATTAGCTCAAAAAGAAAAGAAAAGAAAAGAAAAAGGTTTTGAGGCTCCCATGGCAATGTAGGCTTCCACTCTTGAAAGAAAGCAAGAAATCCACAGAATAAGGCACAGTGAGGATGTAAATATTAGGAAAATTTAGAGAAAACTAATGTAGTATTTCCTTAGTGAAATTCATTATTTTGAACCAGAGGCACCCCTTGCTATTTTACGGATAAACTACTAATCATGAACCAAATTCATTGGATCCTGATAGTTCAAGAACCATTTTGATTGTTATTATTATTATTATTATTTTTTTAAAAGGGGCCTTAGATTTGTAGAATATAATAGAAACCTGAATAAAGTTTTTTTTTTTTTTTTTTGATACCTCAGGTGGTGAAACCCTGAGTGCGAGCCCAAAGTTCGTCTTTCGACTACTAAATGTTTTCAGGTCTTACGACCCTAGGCAGGTGAAACCACTTGAAGCACCAAAAGTGGTATTTTACACCACCGCTTTTTCGACTACTAAATGTTTTCAGGTCTTACGACCCTAGGCAGGTGAAACCACCTGAAGCACCAAAAGTGGTCTTTTACACCACCGCTTCCAAGTACCTGAATAAAGTTACAAGTACCATAATCGTGTAAAAGCTGATTAAATAAAATAAGTGAAAGGATTTAGAGCAGACTCTTTTGTACCTCCATGAAAATCCCATCGACTCCTACAGTAACTGCTGTCCTTGCAATACATGGTATCAATTCTCGAAGACCACCACTGGCAACACCCCCACCTTCCAACTATATGATGAAGTAGAAATAAGCCTTTTATATGGAAAACAAAGCAATAAATATAGGGTTAGGTAGCTAGTTTAAATTAAACACATATTGCACATAGTATTTAAAAAATAAAAAGTAAGAACATATTTGCACAAGTACCAACTACTAAGAGAGCCTCCGCCAGTATAATTAGAAAGCAAGAACTATAACTTAGATGTCAGTGAAAGCCTGTTGAAATGGCTAAAGAGTTCAAGCCAGCCAAACAAAAGCATAAAAGAACAAAGAAGGGCTACAAAATTCGGTATACTATATATTTTTGTAAATTAGGCCAACAAACGTTACCGCCCACCTAATGTTTGGTGGACAAAGGTAATGTATGCCATTACTATTTAGTGATTTCAATAAATTAAGATATAAATTCGTACATGGTAAATTAATTAATGTACTGAATCAGATCCAAATTGTTCCCATGACGGAATCGCAAACATGGTAATTGGTAAATCAAAGGAAATCGTTATGTCCACTAAAAGAAAAATCATATCCATTAACACCACATACTTATGGCATTAGTAATATAAGATAATCTACCTTTCTCCCAGCAGGCTGTTGTAATGCATGTGTGACATCAGCAACCTGCATCGATACACGAAAGTTAGATAGCTTGGTCATGTAGGTAACAAAGACACGTATGAAATCAGCATGCAGTAACTATCACCATTACAATGGCAACAACAAAAGTACATAGGAATAAAATATTCACAAAACACAAGGATGAGCTTCTATGCAACTGTTTTCCTTCCTCAGAGTGCGCTCCAACTTGCCAAAAAAATTACTTTCTAATAAATTTGACTCCAACCTAAAGCTTAAGCTATTAGGTGGAGAACTTGAAACTATGTGAAGTAAATAACATTGTGGGACTTACGGAAAACAATGAGGGACCTTATCATGAGGTTAAGTGAGGGAGGAACTCATTGGATTTCGAGATAGCATTTCTGAAGTAGGTGTATTCTCACTTTGAAACTAAACACTTCATATCTGGTGAACTTGTCAGATCACACGGTAACTTTCCAAGCAGTGAGGGAAGCTTTTAAGGCATGGAAACCGTAAGCTCACTATTTGAAGAGTATTTGTTGAACGATTTGGAAGTATGATATCATAGTTGCATAGAGCACCTCCTACCCAAAGGAGCCGGTGCCAATCCATCACGCTTCTTAGTAAATTAGATTGCAAGGATCAGGGGCGGATCCAGAAATATTTGGCAGTGGGGGCAATAAAGAATGTGAGCTAACTAGATTTTAGTTTAATCTAAATCAAATCAATTAGATTATGTCACCGCATTAAATTTGTGTCATAATTTCATTAATGACTTGCATTTAGCAAAAAACTATTTGACGTATACTCATTACTCTCTTACAAATTGCTAGTTAAATATTAAATTACACGATGATAAAATTTACAAACTTAATTAATTTCGTATAATATGTTATATAAGTATAAAATATGCATGTTTCAACTAATTTTTAAAATTATAGAGGCAACAAATATTTTTTAAATAAAAACAAAATGGGGTCACTCTTAATTTTAGTGGGGGCACATTTTAATATTCTTTTCAGATAAGAAAAATATAAAAAAAATTCTATCCTATTTTTTCCTCTTTCACAGCTTCACTGGGGTCACTTGACCCCATATCCATGCATGTGGCTCCGCCACTGGCAAGGATACATATAATAGTTGAAATTCATGATGGACACTTTTATTACGTAAGCACTCCGGTCTCGTGTTCAGTTTGTTGTGCATTACATTCCACAAACCACAATAACATGTTAATACTAATGTAAACGAAGCAGAATATGAACAAGCAACTTACAACTGGACAATTAGCTTCTCGCAGCCATTCAAAGTTGCGTGGATCAACGATCAAATCATCTACAGCCAGAGCCCAAATGTAACGTCAACAAACGATCATGAAATATATCAGTGAATAATCAAGAACTTAAATCCTAATGGACTAAACTAACATGAAACAGAGAAGAGGTCATAAGAATCATCTAAATCTTGGCTTAACGATAACATGTTTTGTCATATTAAATCTAATACTAATTTGAGTAGTGTTTGAGGTTCATGTCAGATTGACATTCCTAAAATATTTTATACAAGTCATACTCATATGATGTGAACCTTAGAACACCCTTCACTTGCATTAACAGATTGCATCCATACTCAACTCAGAATTACTTACTATAGCCAAACATAGTTCCTCTTTCACAAACCATGACATTTGGATTTCCAGCCAATCTAACCTTCTCAGCAGAATTAGCCATGACCTGCAGATGTGCATTATTTACATTAAGAAATGCTAAAGCAGATAGAAGCATGCATATATTACCAACAAAACAAATGGTTCAATAAAGGTTATTACTTCTAACTTGTCGTGGAAGAAAGAAATCTACTTACAGAAGGAGCACAAAATTGGCCTTTCTTAATATTCACAATTTTTCCAGTCTTCGCAGCGGCTACTAGAAGATCTGTCTGCCATTACAAAACATCTTAAACAAGATAAATGAAATAAAGAATGACTTCCAGTAAGTTTACACATTTCTTTTATCACATACAGCACTGGATGATATTGGAATTATTAAACATTCATCTTACCTGACGGCACAAGAAAGCTGGAATCTGGATAATGTCTGCAACTCTTCCAACTGCCTCACACTGAAGAAAAAACAAGTCTGAGAAGAAGCTTATGACATTACATAAGCACTTCAATATTCTTATTGGTGGAAAAAACTCATATATTTTACAAATTTTCAATGATAATAAGCAAAAAAAGGAAGAAGTATCAATATCATAGACAACAACCATACGAGGAACAGAGTAACTGACATGGATTAAGCAGCCAAATCAATTAGAGACAAAAAAGACTGCACTATGTTTACATATATAGTCCAGGAGGAGTCCAAACTCACTTGCAAGTAAGGTTGGCAACTAAAAGCCATTGATAGTAAAGTGATAAAGTCAGACAACTCTTCTATACAAGCATATAACCTTGGCAAGGAGTTGAAAGTACCACGTACCAAAGGAAGAGATTAAGGAAAAAGTTTGTGGAACAGATACGTAAACAAGAGTCCATCACATTATTGGAATTCAAGAGTGCGAATGGAATATTTAAGAAGGAAACAAGTCACGAAAAGGTTACCTGGGCTGATTCGTGCACATCAGTCACTATAGGGAGGTCATATGCCACCTTGACCTTCTCAAGGATCTGCACCCAAAAGCGGAAATACTAACATTTAAAAAGATTGGAATTCATTGGATTCCTCATAAAAAAATCTTATATATCAAGTTTTGATCATTTTAATCAATCCTTAACACAGCACTGAAAACAAGATATATGCTTGGACATGTTTGTTTGACCTCTAATTAAGTTTCACTAAACAGTCTTAACTTTTTTCAAAAATTTGATATCCTTTTTTTTCAAGACACAGGGAAAGATCCTTGCGATCAAGATTGAAAACCCAATATATGACTTCCATGAGTTAAATACAATAGGAACACATACCTTCAATCCTTCAACCATGCCAGGACCCCGAAATGATTTTGAGGATGTTCGGTTAGCTTTGTCAAAACTTGACTTGAAAACAAGAGGCAACCCTAATCTACAATATTGGAAAAGAGGGTCAATATTCCACTATACCTATAAATACTTACAATTTTAATCATCGCTTATGCCTTATCTCTTCACTGAAACAAAGTTGAGAAATAGAAACTCTACCATTAAGAACTCCTATATCTTTTTTATTTTATTTTTATATATCGTACTAAGAACTTGCGATGCAGCCACAACAGTAATTTTCAGGGACACCTTGACCAATTTTTATATAATATGCAACGTAAGGAATTTATAAACAGTAAATAACTCTGAAGTACATGACAGTTGATACTGTATATAACAGACTGATGACCTTGAAAGCATAAATCAGCAGTATATCCTCAGATCACGATATTTCCTGTTAAAACATGGCTGGCCACTTTAATTTCCAAAGAAACAAAGGCACCACAGAGGGTAAAACAGTGGAGACATACTTGGTTGTGATGCCCTTAATGTGCTTGGCCATCTTCATAACATGCTCCTCAGATTCAATGACATTGGGACCAGCTAATAGGAAAAATGATTGTGTAGCCTGTTTAAGGTGAGAGCAATTAAAAAATTGTCTAGCATACCATCTCACATATATAGCTAAAAAGAAAGCAATTCTAAGTTCTAACCTTGAGCTGGTTATATAGCAATGATGATGAGTCCATCTCCTCTGCTTTGCTACAAATACAATACAGATGAAAATGAAACCCCATGTCAGAATCACAAGTATTTCTAGTCCAAGAAAAGAAACTCGGAACAAAATTAATAGTATAATTTGGGCAATGAAGAGTCACAATTATGATAAATTCGTTGGCAAATTCACTGATCTAGTTCGCTAATATATTTATTTTATTTTTTTTGCAAAAAACATCACAAAGATGGATCCGAGAACATAAACAACGAATCAGAATCACAATTATTTCTAGTCCAAAAATGATACTCAGAACGCACAGTCTACCTATGCAAAATACACTGGTGAATTCACTGATCTAGTCTAAAAATCAACAAAAAGTTACATAAATCATCACAATGATAGATCGAACTACATGAACACCGAACCAGAAGCACAATTAATTCTAGTCCAAAAATGAAACTCAGAACAAAATAGACAGAACAATATGTGCAATGCACAGTTTGTCTTCGGCCGAAGCTCCAGGTTAGAGCATTCGTTTAATTGAGCAGTTGAGTTCACTGATCTAGTCCGAATATGAACAAAAATCATCACAAAGATGGATTAAACTACATGAACAACGAATCAGAATCACAATTATTTTAGTCCAAAAATGAAACTCAGAATAAAATTAACAGAACAATTCGGGAAATGCACAGTTAAATTATGCTAAATACATTAATGAATTCACTGATCTAGTCCAAAAATCCACAAAACTTTACAAAAATCATCACAAAGATGGATCAAACTACATGAACAACAGATCGGACGGAACAATTTGGGCAATGCACAGTCAAATTATCCTAAACACATTAGTGAATTCACTTATCTAGTCCAAAAAATCAACAAAACTTCACAAATATAATCACGAAGACGGATCGAACTACATGAACAACGAATCAGAATCACAATTATTTCTAACAAAATCGATTGTATAATTTGGTCAACGCAAAGTCAAATTATGCTAAATACGATTCTGAAATCACTGATCTAGTCCAAAAACGAACAAAAATTTGCAAAAATCATCACAAGCTGGATCGGATTACATGAACAACAAATCAGTATCGTCGAAACTGAAACTGAATTTGCAAAACTGGAATCGATGAGCATGCGATAAGATCATTTACCTGTTGAAACTGAGATCTGATCTCAAGCTTTTGTGGTTGCTGTGTTCGTTTCGGAGTCGGAGAGTGAGAGAGTGAGTGAGGACTGAGCAGTAACTACTTGCTAGTGAGGACAGTACTCGAGTTTTGATTGTCTACTGAGTCTCTTCTGGAGAGATAGGTGAACCCGCAAGCTTCATTGGATCTGAGCCGTTGAAAGGAACAGTTACAAAAACGGCACCGTATTTGGCTATGCTAAATTCACTTATTCGACTAGCCCAACTACCATATATCCAAAGGTGTGCGAATCAATCGGGTTTTAATGTAAAATGTGTGAATTTGTTGAACTGTAGGTGGGCCATTTCAATTTCGAGTTTGACGTTTCGGAACGTAGATTGGTTCGAGATTTTTATGTAAAAATTGCATATTCCCCTGACGTAGAGGTGGGAGATCGATTTTGGGGTAAAAATGTTTAACAAGAACCCGACTAAGAAAGGGTGTGGTTTTGGATTGTTGGTCGGGTTATTTGAGTTTTGCATGTAAAATGGGCGGATTCATGCGGGATTGCCTGTACCCGACCCAAAACATGGTCCATACCCAATTCTCTTGCCCAAATAAATCAGTTGGTCCAACATTGGCTTATTGCTACTTCGGTTCAGGGGCGGAACCCGACTCGAAAAGGGTGCGGGCTCATTCAGATTATGGGTAGAGTTGAAAATTTGGACTTAAACCACTCGAGCACCCAATCAACTTTCAGACTGAGAAAGATCTATCCATTTGTGGGTTGGGTTGGGCAATCCGGACATTTTGCAAGTAAAACCGGACCTGAGCCACTACCGCAAACGAACCTGCTTCTCTGATGGTTACAAAATACAGGTCGGGCCAATTTGGATTTCACACGAAATATGTATAGGCCACCTTACGTTATTTGAAACCGCAAATAAAACGGTCTGAATTTCGAGTATCTGCGAATTCGGATCCAATTTATACCTTATCATATACAAGCTCAATACATTCAAATATGTCCATGATTGGGATCTGACAAAAAAGGAACAAGCACACAACTGATATCAAACAGTGCAACATTTAGAGGGCAACTTGAATATGAGCATTTCCATTAACAAAAGCTTTACAATCTCACACTAATTTCAAAAACTGTCAAAAAAAATCAAAAAGATCTCCGCGCAATCCGAGGTTTATGATGCGTGAAAGTCCTGAGCTCCGGCGTTGAAGTCGGAAACAAAATGTTCAATCTGTTCATGAGAATGTCAGCTCTCGACGGTATCTCGTTCAGAAGAAACTGTTGCACGAGCGGTTTCTTGAACCACTCCATGACCGCATCCCCGGGGGCGCGAAGAATAATCTGGCTGACCTCGAACGGGGATTCCACAGAACTCAACATCTGCGCAACCACGATCTTCAGCATGGGACCCGTTACTAGTTTGATCCTCCTCGGGACAACGCCATAGTACAACATCCGCTTCCTGAATCTATGGAGCGTGTGCACAACTGCTATAAGCGCAGCTCCTACTGATAGAGACCTAACGTCGAGAGACCAAGCAATGTGCTCGTCGAAGACTATTGCATTCGGGAAAAGCTTATTCTCGTATGCTACTTTCCAAACACATCTAGCTCGGTTTATTTGACCCATAAGAACTAGGTAGTTTAGTAAAACGTTAACGAAGTACCTCACTGCTCCTTCCTCGAGCTCGTAGTCCATGCTCTGGAAAAACTCCCTCGTGTAGAATAAAACGGGCTGCTTCCTTTGCTCGGGGCCAGTGAAGAGCCCACACATGAATGTGTGCGCTTTGTGTTTGGTTGCGCCAAGGATCGACATTAGATGCTTCTCGTTTTGCTCTTCTTGACACCTCACGAGACGGGCTAGAATTGACGTGTAAAGTATGAGATCAACTCTGGCTGAAGAGTTAACGTAGGATTCAAGAAGAGGCTTCGCTGCCTCGTAGTACCCGTGCTTCATGCACGACTCGAATAACTGCCGGATAATAAAGTTGTTTGGTCTAATACCCGACGAGCCCAAGAAACGTAGCCATCTCAAAGCAAGATCAACGGGACCATTTTTTATGAACACCATTAGAACGTCGCTTGCAGTCACGTCCACTGGAAATCCCATTGCTTTCATTTCGAGTAATATCTTGGCTGCCACATTCACGAGCCTCTTCTTTGCCAAGAGCGTTAAAAGAGAGGTGTAAGTAGTTATATTCGGTCTCAACCCAGCATTGGTCATCGAGTTATAGACCTCTAAGGCTGAATCTACCTGTCCAGCGGAAACGTGCATCTCCAAGAGACAAGAATAGGTCGAAGGAGAGGGCGAAAATCCGGATTTCTCCATTTCTGCTAAAGAAGACATAGCAATATCGAGCTTCCCTGATTTCGCGTGGGACTCAACAATCAATGTGTGGAGCGCAAAATTTGGCTTGAATCCCGTTTTCTTCATCTCATCCCAAAATTCACGAGCTGCGTCTAACTTCCCGGCCTTCACAAATGATTCGACCAAAGAAGCAAACATAGTTGCCGATGGTCTCAACTTGTAACCCAGCATCTCCATATACACCTTCTTCGATGTTTCCAACCTCCCGGCTTTTCCCATTGAGTCAACAAGCGACGCAAATATGGTCAAATTAGGACTTATGTTCCTCTTTTTCATATCTTGGAAGAGCTTATAAGCTGCATCAAGACGACCAGATTTTGCCAAATTTGGTATCAACAACTCATAACTTGACTTATCCAATAAACACTCAGCCGCTTCCATGTTCTCGTATATCTCAAACGCTTTGAACGGCAAACCCTTATTCAGAAACATAGTTATAAGTGCATTATATGTATGCGTATCAACTTTAAATCCAGAATCCTGAACTTTCTTGAAACATGATAAAGACACTTCCAGCTTCTCGGCTTTAGCCAAATATTGAATCACCTGATTATACGCACTAAATACAATCTCGCTATTACCCGAATCACTAACCATCTCATCAAACAACGATTCAATCCCATCATAATCTTTACTCCCATTCAACCGATCAAACAACAACACATAACAATCATCTTTTGGCGAATACCAGGACTGCCTCTTAGCCCACCGAAACAAACTCAATGACCCATCGTTCTCTTTAAGAACTTTCAGAGCTTGATGAACATGAGTCATGTTTGGCACGAATTGGAGCTTGTCCAATTGAGTGTCCAAATCCGGACCCCATTTCCATCTATTCACAACCTCTACGATTTTCGCAACCGCTGAGGCATTAACCAATGGCCTTTTTAGCTCTCCCACCATTACATGATCATCGAGCCCTGGCTCGACAGATCGAATACCCTTATCAGTGAACAAAACACGACCCGACTCATCCAAATACTCAATATCCTCGGTCCACTCTCCGGACTGCCCATCACCGCTCTTCTTCTCGGAACAATAAGCCCTAATAAATTTGGGGGTTTTAATAAAATTGGGGCTTTTTGACACAAAAACATTGGGGCAAATTGAACTGAAACCCTTTTCAGAACTCGAAAACCTGAAACCTTTGGAAAGATCATTGAGCACATTTGTAGACGAATCAGTAGAGTTCTTCCCAGAACTATAAGCCCTAACAAAATTTGAATTTTTGATACAATTGGGGCTTTTTAACACAAAAACATTGGATGAAATTGAATCAAAACCCTTTTCCGATCTCAAGAACCTGAACCCTCTGGACAGATCATTGAGCAGAATTGTCGATGAATCGGAGATTCGTGTATTCAATGCGAACAAGTACGATGAAGAAATTGAGCTCGAGCTCGAATGTTTGGTGAGCTTATAGAGATTTCTAGGGCACAAATTTCGACGATAATACATTGAAATTAGAGGATTTGAGATTCGGAAATGCTTACCGGATTGAATTTGCAGTGAAATTGGAGTTTCAGAGCCTCACTATCATTTCACAGCTTAGAACCCTAAACCCTCAACAGTTGTGAGCTAACTGTAATTGGAAAACTTAGATACACGTGTTTACAAAAGCCATACAAAGGCCCATACACTTCTCAAAATGACCCATTTGAGTAGGATTTCAACCTAGATCGAATTTTTGGACTGAACCGGATTAAATGTAACTCGAATAAATTTGATTTAATTCTCGGTCCTACTATTCATGAGAATTAGGTTTTAAGTTTGGTTCAATTTAGACTTTAAATTGTATAACACCTGAAACTAGCTCGTATTTTTAAAAATATAAGTTGCGTGAAATAGACTCGATCGATTTTTAGGTCAGGTCGAGTGCATGCCAAACTTAAAACATATGTTTATAAAGGTCCGAACTCTTTTGATACATGCCCCAGTGGAGTTCACAAATTGGATTAGATCAAGAGATAACCCATTTAGCTCGCAAATGCTTTGAAAAGGCACGAGACACTTCGTTTGACTATGCTCCATACGGGAATATTAGTGACGTGAGTGCTTTCATAAGTTCCATAGAGGCATGCAAGCATGAGATTGCATATAGAGGAGGAGGCGTCTAGTGGGATCGAGAAGTGAACAACTAGAGAATGTTGTAAATTGAGTGCAACATAATCCCTCGTCGCAGCTGGGAAAATGTTATACGCATCCTTCATTTCTCTTGTGCGTTGTGTAATTTGCATTGGTTAGTGCATGCGTACTAGTTGAACTGTTTGAGTAACCTTTGCACAAGTTGAGGTGGCCAAAAGGCACACATCCTCTGAGGGAACGATTTAACTTACAAAAAATTTTACGCTAACACCCAAAGAAGTATGTCCTAATATGACATATCATTTAGGAGTGTACACGATCAGATAAAAACTGAATATTTGTTCTCAACTGAGTCGGATTTGACTTTTACATGACCTAAAACCAAATCCGTGGGCAAATTATAATTTTTACTAGCCCATTGGTGTAAACATCTGAACAATTTAAAGTTATACATAGGAAAGAAACTGTAACCCTTGATTTCGCTTTACAAACATATGACAAATTGATTGGGAATACACACCATAGACAAACAAGTTGTCTTTTTATTTTTGATTGACAATACCAACACCTTAATGAGGCTCGAACAAGTTATATACTTAGGGCGGGAAGCAATAACACATCAAAAAACACTATATTTATGGTTTCAGCGACATCCGACTTTACATCTTGACACAAATGCCCAAAATGAAACTGTCATCTTTACCACCAGAGACGAACAAGTGATCTACTTTTAGAGGGGGGGAAAAACTATATATAGAGTTACAATGATCTCCAACTCTGCATCTCAATATGAATGCCCAAAATCCAACTACTACCACGCACAAGATAGTGCTAATGTGAATCTACATCGAGCCAAATACTTGTTGCAACATGATTCCGAGTCATTCCAACAACACAATGTTTTAAATGTAAACTTTTCTAGTTACCCAAAAAACGAACACAAGAAATTCAACCCACATTTTATCTGGTCAACCAATTCGATGAAACATATTTGTGTCATGCAATTCAACTCTTTTAACATGACGCAAACATGAACAAAATGTCCATCCGTTAACACGTTAAGCATTTAAACATGTTGACAAACCATGTCAACCAAATTCAATGAAATGTGCTCTTGTTATGTAACTCAACTCATTTAACATGACCCACAAGTCATGTCAACTAACTCTAATGAATCTTATTCGTGTCATACAATACAACCAATTTAACATGATGCAAAAATGACCCTTGAACACAAACTTTCATTGTTGACACATGCAAAGTATTTAAACCTGGTGACTAACCATGCCAACCAATTCAACATTTGGTGTTTGTGTCATGTAATTCAATTCATTTAACGTGAGTCAAACAGAACCCGGTAATACGTGAAGCATTTAAACCTGCTGAACAAGCCATGTCAACCAATCCAATGAAATGTTTTCATGTTACTTAATTCCATTCATTTCATATGACACAAACATGAACCGCGTTCAATTCACACGTTAAGGGCACAAAAGAAACCTAGCCATGTAAAGCAGCTTAACGGCTCAATAAGCCTTCCTTCCAGACATTACAAATCCAAAAACCTAATCTGAATTGAACAAAAATTCTAAACTGATGGGTCAAAGCCAATCATATAATATCTATGTACACTGAAATGAGTCAAACATAAAAGAACATGAATCAACATTGACCAACCAGAACCAATTTGCCATGTGAAAATAGAGATGCAGTTGTTTTCGGAAAGCTCGATTCGTGACAGGAAATAGGAAATCAGATTAGAATTCAAATCATTTGAAAACAACATCAACAGAAACAACAAAAAACGACCATTAGTTTCATGCTATCTATCTAAGGAAATCAAAAGGAAAAATGTCGGGCAAACATATTGTTGAAAAGTTTAGGGTTAAGACACAAATATGGAGAGCCCCAGAAATCGGGTACCGGAAAAGCCAGAGATTAGCTATACGAGTAGTAATTTCTTTCCCTGCCACATAAGAACTCGAAAACAACATCAGCATAACAGAATCTGTTAATGAAAGCACAAAAACCGCAAAAAATGCACAGAAATACTTCACCTATCCCAAAATGATGCCCCATATTCTAAGGCGCAATCACCTCCTGGACGCACTCATTGTAAAAATAGAATAGTTAAGCAATTCAAAATAATCCGAATAAAATATAACAAACACAAAATGTCAGAAACCGGTTATTCAAAACAAACTAATAAGAGACCATTAGCAACCAGGAACATGAGAGGTAATAAGCACCCATGAAAAACAAAATCATGTCCTACAGAAATATGAAATATGTAAGTTTTGGTAATAACGTCTCCAATGCACGGATCTTCCTGCCCAAATCACTGCAATTTCATAACAGTACATCAAGATTAGAGTTGTGAGTCCCAAAGTCATGGCAAGAGATGTAAGAAATCAGGTTGACAAGAGCTCCAAGAAACACATCAGGCCTGTCAAAATTATGCAACGGTAACAAAGAAGAAGAGTTAAGAAATGTAAATATAATGTAACCAAGATATATATAGAGATGAGGATGGCGCTGCAATCTTTCTGCAAATAAAAAAAAATGAAAATCGAGGAAATGAAAGGAACAAAAGTGGCAAAGGAACCATCAATATTAAGCATTACATACTTCGTATACATCACGGCAGCATGGCGTTCAAAATACATCATACTCAAAACTAATCATATTAAAGCAGCATATAAAACTAGCTTGGGAACTTGGGGCTAAAAATAAAAAGCTATCAATACAACACCAGAGATATTTGGAAAGTGATCTAAATAGCTTTGACAAAAAAACAGTTTAAGTGATTACCTGTTTGTATATTTTTCTTTACCAAGATATCACATACCTCCACAATCAAAGTTGGTTATCAAAAAGTCTTTCAAGACCTTGCTATCAAAAATAGATTCATATATGGTACCAGGAAACAAAAAATGAAAGATATGTAGAAAATAAGGTTGAGTTTAGATCCATGTATTTGATTTGAAATTTCAAATACAATTCTAAATCCAAATTCTTTGAGCATCCAAAGAGTGAAGTTGTATCAAACCCAGAATTTCAAATCTAATCAAAGAATTCAAACAGACCATGACATAATTTGACACAAGCTCCAGAAACTTTCAGAAAATACAGTGGAGAATGAAATAGATTATTAATTGTGGGGGCAAAAAATCCCTATTCCATCACTAACTGCACCATAACTCTATATATGGAATCTTTTTTTCAAAATTATAGATAACTATGTTTAGGAAATTTGATATGCAATCTCAACAAATGCAACTGAAATGAGAGATGAAATTGTTGGGTCATATGCCATAACAGTATTGGGCATGCTTCTGTATCAGCAGATGAGCAGACATCAAATATAAATATATAAACAAAGCCACAATGACACTCACAAAAGCAAAAGATATAATTAATACCTTTCAATCCAGAAGCAGCATTTCAAATGAAGACATCATTTCATCTCTGCCATAAACTTCTCATACTCGGCATCTGCACCATACATATTTTCAGATGGCGGAGCTGGTGGTGGACCTGGAGGAGGAACTGGAGAATTTGTGGCCCAAGGAGGGTTGCCCATGCTTGAATGGTCTGCTGTTGAGACAGATGCAGGAGGGGGCGGAGGGACCGCACTGTAATATGATGAGTATCCCATCGAGGATGTTGGATATGGAGGTTGCACATTTGACTGCATTGCAGGCATTGAGTTGCCGTACATATTTGATTGTTCAGATTGTACTCCTGGTGGGTAACTTTGTTGTGCTTCACTTGAGGTCACCGGCTGACTTGGGGCACCCGGGGGACCAGTATGCATTGGCGGAGGATATTGTACACCATATGGAGACATGGGTTGAGGTTGACCCGGGGGAGGAGGATACATAGTTGAGCCAGGAGGTGGAGGAGCATAAGGAGCATAAGTCGGAGGGACAGGTGGTCCCCATGGAACAGGAGTTCCGCCATAGCTCCCATGAGGTGGATTTGGAAGAGGGCCGCCAGGGGCAAACTGTTGGGATGGGTAGGCACCAAAAGGCTGGTTAGGAACAGGGTACGTCGGCATTGCTGATGCGGGAGGGCCAGGAGGCACAACAGGCTGAGGAGGTTTACCAGCAACTCTCACAGCAATGGTTCTACCCTCTAGTCGATAAGCATTCATGCCAGCAATAGCATTATTAGCCATCTGAACGTCAGCGTACTTCACAAAACCATAACCTTTGCTTAATCCAGTGACTCGGTCCTTAATTACCTTAGCCATAACAATATCACCAAAAGGCGCAAACAACCGGATCAAACCATCATCATCCAGAGTGGACGGCAAATATCCAATATAAAGATTTGTGTCATCATAATCCTTAGGGGGCTTAATCCCATTTGCCCCTAAGCCTCCTTGTGATCCAATGCCGGCACGTCCAGTATTGTTAGCCCAAGGAGGATTGCTTCCAGAACTTCCCGAACCAATAGCCAAAGTAGCACTTTGCTTAGTTGCAGATTCAGGAACAGTCCCTCCTAACTCAGCCAAAAAGTTCTGATACTCATCGTCCATTTTCTTTCCAGTAGTTCCCTTCACCGGGCAATCAATTGTCGGGTGTCCACCATCTCCACATATCTTACAAAGAACATCACTTTTGAAAGTCGATGTCCGTGACGGGCACGCAAACTGCCTGTGCCCCGGCTCACCACACAACCTGCAAAATTCCTCATCCCGTATTGTCCCATTCAACGCAGCAAGTTCCCTCAGCTGTTGCCTTTTATGCTCATTCAACACCTCATCAACAGGCTGCAATAGCTTCTCTACCATACCGGCCGCAGCTTCAAGTGATTCTTGAGTATCAGCCTCAACTAAAACATGCAAATCCTCATTCTCCGCTGGGTCAGGCTTCAAGTCCCTCTTCTGTTGCAATCTACCCTCTTTCACTGATCCTTTGCCTCGAATCACAATTTTCGCACCCGTTTCTCTCTCCATTCTCTTCTGGGTGTTCCCTCTCGGGCCAATGATTAACCCAATAAAATTATAACCTGGGTACTCCTTCATCGGAATGTAAAGCTTCTTGTGCAGCTTAGGTGGCCTATAATCTGCTGGTGGCTTAAACGCAGGGTTTTTCTTAATGATTTGAGATATAATTTCTTGCCTCTCTTTGTTCAATCGCTCTCGTGCCCTATACTCTCTAGTATTAATCCTAATTCCCAAGTTATCATATATGGGTTCTGGCGACGGAGACCGAGCACCCTCTGGTCTATCATCTAGAGGCAGACCAGATTGCAACATTCTACTAATCTCAAGCAACCTACTATTCAAACTTTGAATTTCAGGATCAAATTCAATACCTCCAGTAAAGTCTTTCATAAAATCAGGGAGCTGAATCACCGGCTTCGGCTCATCATCGGCCCACCGCGACTTCCTCTTCCGGCCACCAGTGCCAGAATCACCGCTTGGGGCGGTGGTTTCAGATGGCGGCGGGTCCCACCGGCTACGCCTACGCCTCCTGCTGCTCGCTTCCTCCTCTCCGCCGGAGCAGTCCTTGTCGGTCCCTCCGCTCTGCGTGTTGGTCAGTCCGTTCTCGGACAGAAGAGGCTTCAAAATCTCCAGCTTCGCCACGTAATTGTTCTGAGCCTTCTCGTGCCCATTCTCAGATCCGTTTTGGGGCAAATCGTTCAATTTCTGCTGATCGGAGACTTGTTCCACGGCCGGATTCTCTTCCGTCGGCGGTGGGGGCTGTGGAGGCGGCGACGGGTCCTGGTAATCGGGAACGAGCGAATCTGGAGGAGGTGGCGGAGGGTTTGGGTCGTACGGATCTAGGGTTTGTGGAGCGGACGGTGGATTGGGAATCGATTGCACTGATTCCATTGATTTTGTGGGGATTTTGGGGAAATTTCGATCAGAGATCGAAGAGAGTGAAAGAGAAACCCTAAACCAGAGACAATTTTTGGGCTTTTCGATCTGAGAATCGAAATCTGAAGTGTTTGTGTTATATTTATAGTGTTGATGGATACTGTACACGTCATCACTTTTGAGATATTCAATTGTACAAAAAAATAAATATTGCTTTATAATAATAATACAAAATATCGCTATAAAAATAAATAAACAACTAAATAATTTACTAGTAATAGATAGTTGTAAATTTGTAATATGGTTTCTATTGTGTTTAAAAAAATATTATTTTTATTTATTTTATTAATTTAATAAAAATTGGTTTATACTAATACCAAAATTGATAGGAAATATTCCATTTTGTTCTCTTAGCTATTTATTTTGTTTAGATTGGTAACTAATTTAACTTTTATGTGTATTTGGTCTCCAAATCGTTTATATTGTTATAAGTTAGTTTTCTGGTTGTGCTGTTTAGTTTCGAATTGTTCCAATGATAACAACGTCGTTAAATTATGTTGAAATGACTACTTTATATTGAGTGATAACTTATATTTATTTGTGGTTTGATTAATGGTCAATCATTATACGACACATTGTTCTATTAAACTTTAGAAAGTTATGAATAAACATAAGTAACCATATTATGTACGCCTAAAGCTGACAATTTGTATCTAAATTCGCAAATATTCGAAACTCGATCCTACTTGAAATCGAATCAATCAATTTTGGATCAAATCAGCTCTTGTCCGCAAAATACATATTGAATCGAATTGAATTTGAATTTGAGCCCAATAAATTTGATTTAGTATATGGCCCTAATTTCAGTAAAATTTAGTGGCAGATTCGGTTCAACTTAAAACTAACAATTTGGATATGAAACTGCATGATATTTGAAGTTGGCAAAAAAGATACGAGTAAAAGAAATAATATTATAAATGACATATGGAAATGTTTATAGACAAACATCGAAAAAGTTGTAGAAGAAAAAAAAACGTATTTCCTGAACGACAAATGAACAATTAAAATGTGTAACTAGATATCGACTTTTGTGCACTTATTGTACACTAACAAACCGTTCTAGCTATGTCATGACAATAGTATTGTTTTTAATATTGTCATTTCCCTCTTGCTCTTCCATTGTATCACAAAGTATTGTCCCTCTAGTCTCAGGCAAACACAAAACAAACAACCCACAAACACCTATTGTCACCCCAAAAACCCCATAAGACCACCAAACCCCACTTCTCTTCCCTTTAGAAACCAACATTGGCACAAAAACAGGACCAACCAAAACTGCCAGCCTAACTATTGTTGTAGCTGAGTTCCTTATACATGTCGGGAACAACTCCGTCGAGTAAATCATTAGCAAATTATACGCAGAACTAGCGCAGAAAAACGAAGCTAGCTCCAAACTTGTTGTTGCAATCTTGCTTTTGTTGCTACCAATTAGGGCACAAACTATGCTACACAACCCACTTGTTGCACAAAACACCAACAATGAGCCTCTCCTATTTATTTTCTCTATAGAGAAAAATATTAGGAGTTGTGAGGGTATGAGCAATAAAGCATTGAAAGTTAGGGTTAGGTATGTGCTAAACCCTAAATTCCCAACTCCTAAAATCATGCCAAAATACACAATTCCAACACCAAACCCTAAACCCATTGTGGCCAAAACCCTTTTAACCACCCATTTTTTATTGAACAATAGGATCAAATTATTCGATTTTGAGTTCGATTCTTGGGTTTTGATGACTTGTAGTGACGAGTTCAAGATTGCGCTACGTGGGGCTAGTTTTTTCAAGATTGCACGGGCGTGCTCTTGACGTGCATGCATGAAGAGCCATCTTGGGGACTCGTGGACGAATAAATAAGCTACAATGCAATAGCAAATTGATGGTATCGACGTGCAAAAGTATAGGCTTTTCCACGAGTTGTTGCGATTCAAGTACGCGATGGCGGGTAATGACAAGAACCCTAACGTGAAGCAAAAGAATCTTATCATCCCAACACGCCCTCTTCTTTGTTTTCCGACTCTTTCCATGACCAAAACGAGTGCACTTGTTGTGATCCCGACGCGGCCTATTCCGGAAACGAGCCTGATGAAAAATGCGGTGATAAATAATGTATTAGGGAAAGAAATGAGTTACGTACATATGAAAATATAAAATGTAGAGCACAAATTATGCCAAAAATAAAAAAGTTGAACTTTTGAGTAGTGAAAGTTGAATCCTTTGCTTTTCAAATGTTTAACAATGAAAGTTCAAGTTTCAGTCTATAAATTAAATTACTTAAAACTTTAATATGATACCATAAAAGAAAATTATGCTCCCTCCATGGATATGTAACTTTTTGTCCATGAGCAAATTTTGTAAAAAATTATTAGATTTTATTGAAATATAATTGGTGAAATGAAAATAGTTTTTTTTTTTTAACAAGGTGAAATGAAAATAGTTAAATTGCTGTAGCGGTGAGTGAAAAACAAAAAAAATAATTATGATCATTTTTGGGGTTGTACACTAGTCGGACAAACTCGTACATATTGTACTGAAAACCATAACCCCGTAACCCTAATCGTGGGTTAAGTTCGAGTACTAATGCCTTCTCAACCCGAGCTTGAAAGAAAAAAACACAACCCGAAACTCGAATTGTTAATATCAACATGTGTCCAATGCCTTATAGACCCGAACTTGGGAAAACATACCCGAATTGCTAGCTCTAACAATATATGTAACAAACAGAATCGTTAGCTCTAATATTATTTAATACCTGAGAGCTGAGTACATCCAAATATTGAGTGAAAAAGCTGTGGCAAGAGCTGAGAGAGACATGAGGAGGCAAGAGAAGAAGAGCAAGACCTTTCTTCCAACCCAAGAATCTCCAACCACAGCAAGAGCAAGAGCTCCCACAAGACAGCCAGTGAAATAGGAGGAGGCAGGGAGGCCAATGAGGAATGTGGAGCATTGGAGATTGAACTGTGAAATTATGGTTTTGTGTACAATATTATTATTAGGGTTTTGATTATCCCATGAAGGTGGTGGTGATGATATGGTGTGGGTGGAGGTGCATAGAGATGATGATGATGATGATGATGGGTCATGGGCATCTGTGAAGACAGTGATGAAGGTTTGTTGGGCATCAAAGATTGATGGGAGAGAGACAAGGATGGATTGGATGAGCTGTGTGGAGCTGAATTTTGAGAGGTAGTGTTGTATCAAATCATCTAGAGAGACTTGTTGTTGTTGTTGTTGTTGCTCTGAATTTGGATCCATAGAGGATTTTAGGTTGTTGAGAAACTAAAGTTTTGCATATATATATGTGTGTGTGTGGAGAGAGAGAGAAATGTGGGTACATCGATATGGAGCGTTACGTTGAGTTCAACTTTTGTTACTGGTTTGGTCGTTGATCAGATTTCAAGTTCTAGTACGTAGAAACTAGTTAGCCTTTATGAATATGGAGGAAATTGCAGAGACTTGTTGGTGTTGCTTTGAATTAGTCTCCACATATAAAGGGTTTTAGTTAGTTTGATGATAAGTTACTAATGTTATATAATTAAAAAATGTGAATTTATCGATAAGAAACGATATGTTGAGTTCAACTTTTGTTAGTAAGTTGGCCGTTGATTGAATTTTGAGTAACTAGTACGTAGAAGCTAACTAACTTTTTTTATGAATATAAAGGAATTTGTGGAGGCTTGTTGGTGTTGGTGTTACTTTGAATTAGTCTCCACAAGTAAAATTGTTTGATGAGAAACTAAAATGAGAACATTTTGGGATACCTTTAACACATAAGCTTTGCTTCATGCAAGTGTGGTGTTCTCTTCACTTGTATGCACACAAATAATGTGTTTTCATTAGATAGTGGTTGTGTTTAGAGGTATGATATGAACATATAGAATATTAGTTGAGACTAGAAAATTAGTTAAATATCAACCAATAACACCAATACATTGTGAATATTTAATGGCACTCACTTATCTTGGTGCTTTCTCATGTCACAACATTTCCACAATCACATAGTAAGCATTTTTGGAGTTTAAAGATTAATTTTATTTTATCGTGAAGATCCTAATAAGAGATAGTGTGTGCCGCGTAACTTAGCACCAATTTTATTAACTTTTAGTTAAAAGAACTTCTTTTGATAATAGTGCAATTGTAATAATAACACGTACGCTAAATTTTAGCATCTCGTCCTTATCAATGCATTAGAAATGTTTGTATGGAACCAGTAAATAGGTCAATATTATGCAAATCGTTACTAGTTCGACATTAAACATATTTTTGACAGCTCAAATTACTAAGAGCTCGAGCAATTACGATTTTATTATAAAAATAAAATAAAAATGTATATTATAAACATATTTATTTATTCTCAAACCACTAAAACTCATATGCCAACTATACATGGGATAAGGAAACAATATCTCCCTCCCCAAAAGGAAAGACAAGAGAGAAAGCAATATAAATTGAAAGCCACTTTATGCATTCATAAGAAATTGATGAACCTTGTCACAACCCACCTATTTACATACTTAGTTCTTTGTCCAAATTCATGTTTATGTTATGACATGAAATGTTAACTTTTTGTGATGTGAGTTTGTCTTTGTTTGGTACCAATGGAAAGTATTGAAGGACCCAATATGAGAAATCCCACTAAGGAAATTAAATACGATGGAAAAATCGTTTTAAAATGAATGTTTTGTTTTTTTGTAAAATCAAAATTTTCTCGTAATTTTAGCTTTCTCTTTCCTTTAAATTATTATTGACCCGTTTTGATCGACGATGATATTAGCCAATCAAGTGTCTTGTTTCATTTACATTTTGTCATAATATAAGTGTCTTGTTTCATTTTTTCAAACGAGTTAGATATTGTAGAGCGACGCCAACATAGATTTACGTTTTTTGATAAAATTTTGGTGTGTACGCATGACAGCATTAGATGATTGCAGGGAAGAAGAATGTGACTTAGAAGGCGGAGGTTCAGTGGAACCCATCAAATCAGCCTTCACGTTTGCTGTCAAATAAGATAACATACATGGTAGCGGCAAGTGGTGATTGACAGAGTCCGACACTTGGTCGCCTTAAGCTCCAAATGTACTTATTGTTAGTTTTTCGTGCTATTCATGTTGATGCGAGTAATTCTAGTGCATTCTATTCGATTATTCATGATGTTTTAACAATTATGACTCAATATAACAATGCCAATTTTCTATTTACGAGTTGATATGCGGATCGAGTGACTCACGAGTTGTTAGATTCAGTCCGGCCCAATTGGGTCAAAATATGGGTCTAGACCCAATTGTGATTTGTGAAAACCCTCAAGAGAAAATGTGGCCCACATTCAGATTCATCAGGTAAAAAAAATCCAACGGCTATGATTGCGACGGACCACCCAATTACCATACGCCGCGTAACACCCACACACATTTGGACTGTTCCCTCCAATATTTCATCTCCATCTTCTCTTCCCTCTCTTTCCAAAACCCTAACCCAAACCCTCTCTCTGCAACTCTCACGCGCCGCCACCACAGCCACCGCCGGAAAATGGCCGCCGGAGCACCAGTTTTCGACGACGGCTTCTCGTCGGAGCGCCTCTTCAACCAAGGCTACTCCTACACCTACGATGACGTCATCTTCCTCCCCCACTACATCGACTTCCCCACCGACGACGTCTCGCTCGCCACCAAGCTCAGCCGCAACATCGACCTGAGCATCCCCTGCGTCGCCTCTCCGATGGACACCGTCACCGAGGCTCACATGGCCGCCGCGATGGCCTCTCTCGGCGCCATCGGCATCGTCCACGCCAATTCCTCTCCGTCCGTACAGGCCGCTCACATCCGCTCCGCCAAGTCGCGCCGCGTCCCGGTTCTGGCGAATCCGACCTTCAAATCTCCCGAGAGCCACATCGAATCGGCTGATGATTTCGGATCGTCGCCGTACGTGCTCGTTACCGAGTCCGGAACGGCTCAGTCGAAGCTTCTAGGTTATGTCTCCAAGTCTGATTGGGAGAATCTGGCGAGCAAGGAGGTTAAAATCTACGATTACATGAGCAATTCGAAGGATTTGGTGCCGTGGAGCCATGATTTGGGGCAGATTGATCGATACTTGGAGGAGAAGAAGAGTGAGTTTGTGGCTTTGGAGAGAGACGGTGAGGTGGTTGATTTGGTGACCAAGGAGGAGGTGGAGAGGCTTAAACGATACCCTAGGTTGGGGAAGGGGACGATTGGGCCGAACGGAGAGTGGATAGTTGGAGCAGCAATGGGGACTAGGGAGGATGATAAGGTGAGGCTGGAGGAAGTAGTGAAAGCCGGAGCAAATGTGGTGGTGCTGGACAGCTCTCAGGGGAACTCCATTTACCAGATTGAGATGATCAAGTATATCAAGAGGACTTTCCCGGAGCTTGATGTGATTGGCGGCAATGTAGTGACCATGTACCAGGCACAGAATTTGATTCAAGCTGGTGTAGATGGTCTCCGAGTTGGAATGGGGTCTGGGTCTATATGTACCACCCAAGAGGTTTGCGCTGTTGGACGCGGGCAGGTATATGGTTTTGCTTGTTAACTTCATGATATTGGCTAGTCTTGTAAATAGATTGTGCTGTGGTACTTACTATTTTGCATGCATGATAAGGAAGTCATTGAATTGAAATATATGAAACTGGGTGTGGCTGATATCAATAGAGATTAGAACATTTTTTTCACGGCGACGGAAGGAATGAATTGTGTTACTTGCGTCTCTTTGACAAAAGTGGGAGCTTTCCTTGTAAACTTCTTGATTTTAGCTCCTCTAATAACTGAACTGTGTAGTGGCAAATACTAATTACTATTTAGGATCGTAATTAAGTGGTCTGGTGACTCTGTTCGAATTGAAATTTATGAAACTGATAGTTGCTGATACCAATAGAGCAAGTGATAAGAACATTTCTGAACAGAATGTAGTAATCTAGACATGTTTCATGGAGATGGAGGGAATGGATATTGTTACTTATGTTTCTTTGACAAAAGTGGGAGCTTTAGTTCTGGGAATCAGAAATATATTGAATGTCATGTGGCGCTTCCTAAAGTTTAAAGCTTTCCTTCTCTGAATATCGAAATTGTTCATATTATTACTTGTAATCTAAATGCTTCTTTTTTTTTTGCCCAAGTTAATTGTTTTGTCACTGTTTACATGTTGCATAGGTCAGATTTGCAGCCAAACTGGCTTGTGTTTTCTGTTTGATATGCCAATGAGTTGGTAGCATACATGATGTTCTGTCGCTTAGAGTGTCTTGAATTCAGTATCAAAGCTAAATGATTGAACTGTTTTTGGTCTCAAGACTAAACCCGTGTTTGCTTTGTGAAAATGTTTTCTTATCCTTTTCTGGGCCAGTTGCTCAATCAAGTACTCACAGTTTGTTTTTGCTTCCGTTCACTTTTCAGGCTACTGCTGTATACAAGGTGTCTTCTATTGCTTCACAATGTGGAGTGCCTGTCATTGCGGATGGCGGCATTTCTAACTCTGGGCATATTGTGAAGGCTCTGACCTTGGGGGCTTCCACAGTAATGATGGGGAGCTTCTTAGCTGGAAGCACTGAGGCTCCTGGGGCTTATGAGGATCAGGTATACAGTTGAATGCCACAGTTCCTTACTGCTGTTCATGCCATAAAATGATATTGTATATTGCACACCCACTGACACACAACACTTGCACCAAAAAAGACATGCATCAATTTTTAATGTTACAAATACTTTATCTATATCTTACATTATCCTTATTCCCCATCTCCTCTTGTCTTTCAACTAATTTCGCACCAATCACATGTTTTGTGGGGTTATTAAGCTTTTTTGAGTGGCATGCTGCTTTATTGAATATACACTTTTTTATCTTGTAATTGAACTGTCATTGTAAGGGCTGTCCATCGGTCCAAGACCGGACCAGGTCACCAAGAAGCAGACCGACTCCTGGACCGGAGCTGTTGGACCAAATTTAATAAATGAATATTTTTTTTTATGGAATAAATGAAAATAATTTTTAATTGAAGTGAACTGTCTGAGTAACCATGGAGTAGATTGTACCAAAAGTAGTAAAAAAAAATATTTTTAAAATAAAATTAATTAATAGTAAAAAATAATTCAGTCTAAACCAAACCCAGTTGGTTCGGTCCAGACCGTTTTTTTGAAAGCCCCTAATATTTATAATCGACAATTGGCATGATGTAGCTTACAAGATTCTATGCATCGTAGTATTTGATTCCATTTATGTCCTAAGGTCAAATAATGCTTTGTCACTTATCACATGCAATGGTTATCTAAATAATTTCAACATTTTGGAGAAACTTAAAGATTAGGTTGGGTGAGTATTAATGGAGTGGATGGCACCACAATTTTTAAATGGAATTATTTAAAAAAAATTAAAATTATTTGGTCCGTTACTAGACCAGACCAAAGACTGGACCAAATGAATTTGGATTTGGTCCGAACCGAAAAGTGCAGTCTTAGCTTTGAGTTGGTTTTTGATGTCTGAACTTATGCTTATGATATTGTGCCGATGTTACATGGGTACAGATATACACGCACGTAGACATATGTAATTTTATATCACTGAATTATGTGTTCTAACATTTGGCTATATACCAGAATGGTCGCAGAATTAAAAAATATCGAGGCATGGGCTCCCTAGAAGCAATGACTAAAGGGAGTGATAATAGATATTTGGGTGATACATCAAAGTTAAAGATTGCTCAGGGAGTGGTTGGAGCAGTTGCAGATAAAGGTTCCGTCTTGAAATTTATACCTTACACAATGCAAGCAGTTAAGCAAGGGTTTCAGGATCTTGGCGCCAAGTCTCTACCTTCTGCTCATGACCTGTTACGATCTGGCGTCTTGAGGCTCGAGGTAAGGCTCGTCGTTGCATCAATGTGTTTTTTTTTGCATCTTCTCTTTACCGTCTTTCATTTTTTATGTCTATTCTCATTTCGGAACTTCATAAACTACCATTCAGATTGGTTGAATAGTTGTTCGAGATGAAAAATTATAGGTCAGTACAGTACCTTTTTTTTTCATCAGTAGTTCAGTACAGTACGCACCTTAGCCTTATTCACAGATAGCACCTTTGCCTTATTCACAGAAAGAGATAGTTCCTTGCATTTTTTTGGTGACATGACAACTATCTCCTTATACTTCCAATTTTTTGCTCCGTCATTTAGATTTGACCAAATTTTCTCACTCATCATGTGTATAACACATCTTTCTTTCTTCTAATTACTCGTTCTACCCTTACTATCACCATTGGTTTCACATTTGCCGTGATGAAAATTTGAGGAAAAAATAGCTTTTTTATTTACGTAGAGTTGACAATTTGGAACTAAACCCACATCAACCCGAAGCTCGACCCACATTTTGCGGGTTCAAGTAGCACAAATTAGACCTATTGATTTTCGGGTTCAGTCAGGGTTGCCAATGAGAAATTGTGGATTAGGCAAACCTGCGCTCACCTACACATTTTCTATGTAAAAGCACGTAAATAACCCGGCCTTACCTGGATACTGAAACTTGAAACCCGCATGAACCCCCAGCTCTTGCAGGTCGGCTTCGGGTTGGGTCCTTTCAACACGAAACCAGAAATTTTTGACCCAGATCCCGAATTGTCAACTCTGTGTTGTGCAAATGTAGCTAAATATATTGATATATCTGCAATTTGCCTATTAGAGTCATCTTATTTGCTAATCAATAGTTATCCATAAGAAACGAAAGTGCAATTCCCGATAACATATCGGTTCGCCAGATGTGGCCGCGCAGGCTTGTAGAGTAGAAGGCGTTTCACATCTTCTAACCCAAAAAAAAATGGCTGTTCATTTCAATCATGCTCTTCTCTTTGACGTGTTTACAGGTAAGGACCGGAGCAGCACAAGCCGAGGGTGGAGTTCACGGGCTTGTTTCTTACGAGAAGAAAGCATTTTGATCCCGTAAAACCGAAATCCAGTTTGTGGGGTGCGTCGTGTTGGTTGGCACCGGCATAGAGGTTGAGAAAATTGATGATCGGATCGAGACCCGCCAAACATCTCTTGTACTTTATTTATGTTCTCTTTTTAGTTTCCTTATAGTATGTAATGTATCACATTATTGCTCTTTGTGGTTTCGTTTCGGAGAGCATTGGAGGCATGGACTAATGCACACATCTTTTGTGTGTGAAATTGAAGAGAATTAGCAAAAAAATTGCATTCGAGTTTCAAATGTTTCAGAGAACCTCAT